>JAOTAY010023211.1:0-30303 GCA_025629805.1 Erythroxylum baracoense | reverse complement strand
CAATCAACCATCATCTATCTTAGGAGTATACAAAAAGTTTAGCTACTCATGGTTGAAATAGACATCTCAATACAATTAAAGAGTAGGAAAAAATCAGCTCCCCATAAAAGTTGCAGCGATCTCCAAGGCTTGAGAAGTCCCTGTGCGTGAAAACTCCAGCCGCCCAAGCCTCCAAAAATCCCTCCTTCTTCGTCTTGTCTTCTTTTCGTTTCTTATGCCGCCCCCTCACTGTTCGTGATGTCACCAATTAATAAGGATCGGTCCCCCTCTTTGTTTTTTTTCATGTCCACCACTTACGCACCAAAGCCCTTCCTTTTTTGCTTTCACGCCACAACCACTGTTTTTACTTTTTTTTCACGAATTAATTATCCCACGCTACTATTCACCAACCCTTGTAGCCCTTTCTCTACTTCTTGGACGGTGACATTTTCTCATTCCAAACGTTGGCTACGTTTTCTCTTTTGCTCATGTGCGTTGCATTTTATTCTTCCCACTGTTGCATCGTTTTGCTGCCTTGATTATCAACGTATTGTGTCATTTTTGGCTTCTCTTCTCCAGCTAACGTTTTCTTCATATATTGCTACCGTTTTTGCTTCTCTTCTCCAAGTGCTTGTTTAATGCTTTAGACTGCTACTTCTTTTATCTTTTGAGTCCCTGCTAGAAATGAAGGATCAGGAGAGCTTCCACCTAGTCGAGTTTGTTGTTGTACTCCTAACCCTGGGTAGTGGACCGTTCTCCTAGACCTAAATGAGTTATAAATCATGCGAAATCAATGTAAAATCATGGTAAAAATATGGTTATATTTGACTCGCATCACCTGATGAGAATCTGTGGCCTATTAAGGAAAATATTCCTTGGTTTCCAGATCATGTTAATTTTTTGGTGTCTAACATTATTCCTAGTGATTATTTATACCATAAGAGAAGGAATTTCTTATCTGAGGTGAGGAATTACTTTTGGGAAGACCCGTTGCTCTTTAGAAGGTGTGCTGATGGAATAATTAAAAGATGTATACTGGTCGGCTAAATCTGTTTGTGCACGGAGTCGTTCCTAGTACTTACACATCAAGTATTCCAAGGTCATATCCTACGAGGACTAAAATACTCACTACTAGATTAATCCTAATTACTTGAACTAAAAATGAGAAGAAAATTAAAAGATGATGGGATTTAAGTGAACAACTAATTGTGGCGAAGGTAAATAAACAAACAAGAAAAAATTTCGATGGTTGAGACTTAGGGCTTCGGGATTCACCAATTTAAGAGATTAATCGATAAATTATGGAATTGATTGAATGACGAGTTATAATAACAGCTGCACAAATTCACTTATATTTTCTCTCAAGATATATAAGAATACCCAACTAGTTAATTACCATTTCTTAATGCGCAACCCAACTAGTCAAATTCATTAAGAACAAGCAACCCTAAGTTATCACACTAGTTTAGGATATCTCTATCTCTAAATCTAACGTGTTTATCTTCTTAGTGCACAAACCACACTTCACCTCTCAGTCCATCATATGATTCCTAAGATTGCAGCTATAGTGATCAAGCATAGAAACAACAATAAAGCTCAAAGAAGATAAATATAACTTAAGAACTTTCATTCAATACCAATCAATCCATAAAACATCAATCAATACCCAAAATAGGCTACATCCCTAACCCTAAGTGGGGTTTGGTTCCAGCACACGATAACAAAATCCGAACAAATAAAAACAAGCAACATTGAAGACAAGGTAAAGAGAGAAAGTTGAAAGAACACAAAACAAACTTGCTTCTCTCTTCCTTCTTCCACTTCTTTTCCTCTTTTTAGGTGCCTCCTTTGTTGCTGCCGTCTTTTCAGTGCCACAACCCCTAATTTGGTCTTCAAAATGAATATATATAGTGTCTTGGGGTCAAAGAAACCTAGTTTTTGCTAAACAGGGGAATAAAAATCGTGTCTGCGCCGTCAATGTCTGTTAGGTGGACTTAATATCCATTAGGCAGACCTTCTCGGGTCTTTAGAGTAGTTTTGGGCAGTGAATATCTTTTATGCGGACCTTCAAGGGTCTGTCAGCCTTCTTTCTCCGCTCATGTCCGTTTGGAGGGACATGATGTCCGTTAGGCAGACATGCACTGAGCATCTTTAGAAATGTGCACTTTTGACCCTTCAGAAGGCCAAATCTCTCCTTGGGGTCTTCATGAAGGTTGTAGAGCTCGGAGTCCTCTTCGAAAACATACTTGAATGACTCTAATCTGGCATCTACAATGAAAGTTATGTCATTTTCCCCAAAATCTCTCCAATTATACCTATCAAGCAATAGAGTTGAAATGTGTGAGAATTAACCAAATAAAGTGCATAATTCATATGAAGAAAAGTCAAATTAGTTCCAATTCATCCCAAAATCATATGTAAATAATTTGACTTATCATATACCTGATGAGGAGATTCGGTTAGTACTGTATCATTGCCATGCTTCTCCTTATGGCAGACACCATGGTGCTAACAAAATGGCGGCAAAGGTTTTACAATCCAATTTTTATTAGCCTACTCTTTTTAAGGATGCTAAAACTTTTGTTTTGACATGTGATAGGTGTCAAAGAATAGGAAACATCAGTAGGAAGCACGAGATGCCTCAATCAAGGATTTTAGAGGCTGAACTCTTTAATGTATATGGTCTAGACTTTATGGGATCATTTCCAGTATCCTTTGGTAATGAATACATCCTTATGGTAGTTGATTATGTATCCAAATGTGTGGAAACCATAGCTTTGTCAAACAACACTGGAGCTAGTGTTGTTAAATTTGTTAATAAGCACATATTTTCAAAATTTGGAGTTCCTGGAGCTATAATCGGTGAAATAGGGTACACTTTCAAAATCATCAATTTAAATCTCTTTTGGAAAAATATTGGTGCCATTTTAAGTTTGGAACCATTTACCACCCTTAAACTAGTAGGCAAGTTGAGGTGTCCAACAGGGAAATCAAGCAAATTTTGGAGAAAACTGTTAATACCTCAAGAAAAGATTGGGCTTTCAAGCTTGATGATGCTCTTTGGGCGTACAGGACAACATATAAGACTCCCTTGGGCATGTCTCCATACAGGTTAGTCTTTGGGAAATCTTGCCATCTTTCGGTTGAAATTGAGCACAAGGCATTATGGGCAATCTAGAGGTTGAACTATGATCTCAAAGAAATTGGACAAAGGAGACTGATGAAATTGAATGTAGTAGATGAATTTCACCTAGATGTTTTTGAGAATGCTCAAATATACAAGGAGAGAACCAAGGCTTTCCACGATAAGCACATCTTTTGGTAAGAATTTAAACCTGGTCAAAAAGTTTTGCTATTTAACTCTCGTTTAAAATTATTTCCAGGGAAATTGCTGTCGAGATGGTCTGGACCTTTCGTGGTGACCAAAATATACCCATATGGAGCCGTGGTGATTGGAAGAGATGAACAAAAACCCTTTATGGTCAATGGGCAACGACTCAAGCACTATTTTGAGGGAGAGATGGTTGGATATATTTCCACCATCATATTCCAAAATTAATATCATGGTGGCCTAGTCCAGCTGAGGATATTAAATTTAGCGCTTGTTAGGAGGCAACCTAATGTTTCTAACTCTTTTTTTTATTTTATTAATTTCACTTTTCTTCATGTCTTCTTATTTTAGTTTACTGTGTGTTACATAGGGGTCAGTGCTTATGGGACATCCCAATGACACCTCCTATTAGCATGAGAAATAGCTTGATCACAACTCATTGATCCTAAAGCTTGATGGGAGATAGGAATACAAGGTTCAAAATTTGGTTTTTGACACTACAATATGTTATTTCAGGGAGTTTCTTTACCTTTAATCCTTATTCTGTTCGTTACATTATTTATTATTATTTTTTTATCTTACCTAACAATGAGGACAATGTTTATTCTAAGTGTAGGGGGGAGGGGAGATAAATTAATGGTTTTGCATGCATTATTTTGTATTGAATTATCTTGCAATTTCTATTAAAAATATTAACCTTTATTCTGTGTAGTTTTGCATTAACTAATTTTGCATACTTTCAACATGCATATTTGCATACTTTTACATCTTTCACATTCTAATTGTCATTATAATCCAATTTAATGAGTTAATTGTACTATGAGTAAGATATTCTTTAGATCTCTGATCTGAAATAAGATGCATAATATGATTAAATTGATTAAATACCTTGTCACAATTGGATGTTATAATGTTAAATTGATTGAATGAGCATGCTATTGAATGAGTAAACACCACCGAGTGAGCTATTTTGAGCTTGAAAGTTTACACCCAATCCTATTTTTCTTATGAGTGATATGAATTTCTCTTCTATGTATGTTTACTTCTAGAACTTACATTTCATCTTTTCGAGGTTACGTAATCATACTATGGTACGTTCATGAAAGTGATAAAAGGCACTAGGAATAAGCTTGAGCCAAATAGATAACCCTTTTTATATATCAATCTCCTAGTGAACCCTTTATGCCTAGTGATTGTATTTGAGCCTTTTTCTTTGTAAACCTATTCCAAAAAAACCTTGAATCAAGAAAAACAAAGTTACCTTTGTTCGATTGTTAGTAGAGCTATAAATGCTATGCATTAAATATTCTTATTGATAGGTATATAAAGGAAGAAGTGTAGAGGTGTTTTCTATGGAAATTGAAGGAGCATGCGGTAAAAAAATATAAAATAAAATATAAAAAGGAAAAGGAAAAAAAGGAAAAGAAAAGAAAAACTGGCATCTAAATGGTATTTTTGAAAAGTTGGGCACGTTCACTTCAGATTTCAAGGTGAAAGTATGATGGAAATTGTGATACTAGAGTTGGTGCAGTTTCCTAAGCATTATGGTTGTTGGGCAATTTCTCTGTAAAATTTGCCAATGATGATTGTAATATTTGTAGTTTTTACTCTACTAATTATTAGATATTTGAATTCATATCCTTTCTTTCTTAGCTTACTTTACCCCTTGGCCCCATTACAACTAAAGTAATAAAGACCTTTTTCATTCATGGATATGTTATATATGAGAGTAGTGGAGAAGTAGATAAGATGCAAGCTTATAGTAAGAGATATGCATTAGAAGATGATTGAGAGTCACCCTTAAATACTTGTGTGTGAAATTGAATGCTTTATGAGAGACTTGATTCATGGCATGTGATTTTGATTAATTGAAGCATTATGATGTCTTATTATTGCTTAGTTTGTGATCTAATTTATGAAGTATTATGTGGCCTTATGTTTATATCTCAAATCTTACTATTATTTATGGGTATTGTTCGTTTTAAGTAAACCCTCGGGAGACTACAACTCCTCCATTATGGACACATAGTGGTTTAAAGGCTTGTGGCATATGCTAAATGCTACTGTACATCTACGAAAGTGGAATCAATACCTTTTTTTTAGAATTTAGTAGTTAGTTTTCTTTTGTTTTCGCTTAGGAACAAGCAATAGTTTAAGTGTGGGGGAACTTGATAAGTCAAATTATTTATATATGATTTGGGATTAATTGGAACTAATTTGACTTATCTCTATATGAATTTGAGCTTTATTTGGTTAGTTCTCACACATTTCAACTTTATTGCTTGATAGGTGCAAATGGATAGATTTTGGGGAAAGAGGCATAACTTTTGTTGTAGTTGTCAGATTAAGATCATTCAAGTACGCTTTCGAAGAAGAGTCCGAGTTTTACAACTTCTGTAAGACTCTAAGGAGATATTTTTCCATTTAAAGGGTCAAAATTGTACATTTCTGTCGATGTCTAGTGTATGTCTGCCTAACAGACATGATATCCCTCCAAACTGACATGAACGGAGCTGGAAAGTTGGAAAACCCAAAAAGGTACACCCAGCGGACATGAAGTCCAGCTAACAGACATTTACTGGCTATTTGGACTGAAATTCACTCCGAAAGACAACATCTGTCTGCCCAATAGACATGGACGACAATTTTGCAATTTTTTCTTTCCTAGTTTGACTCAAATTGATTTTCTTTGATCCCAAAGAACTATTAATACTGACTTTTAAGGCCTATAAAAGAGAGCCACCTATCTTAATCTAGGGAGAGCATCCAAGGAGGCCAAGAAGAAGATCAAGAAGGATTCAATCAAGCATTAAAAGCAATTTTGTTTTGTTTTCTTTCAATCTTCTCTCTACTCCTTCCTAGATGTTGATTATCTTTATTTGTATGGATTCTTTTATCATGTTCTTGAACTAAATCCCAATTAAGGTTAAGGATGTAGCCTACTTTGGGGGATTGATTTATATTTTATGGATTGATTGGTTTTAAATGAAAGTTCTTTGGTTATATTTATCTTTCTTGAGCTTAGATGTAATCTTAGGAATTATATGATGAACTGAGAGGTGAAGTATAATTTGTGCACTAAGAAGATAAACACATTAGATTTAGAGATAGAGAAATCCTAAACTAGTGTGATAGCTTATAATTGCTTGTTCTTAATGAATTTGAATATTTAGGTTTCTCATTGAGAGATGGTAATTAACTAGTCAGGTATTCTTATATGTCTTGAGAGAGAATATAAGTAAATTTGTGCAATTGTTACTATATCCTATCACTTAGTCAAATCCATAATTTATTAGTCAACCACTTTAATTGGTGAAACCTAAAGCCCTAAGTATAAATCTTAAGATTTGCCTTGCTTGTTTATTTATATTCTTTACAATTTATTGTCTGCTCTAATCCAATCATCTTTTAAGTTTCTTGTTATTTTAGTTTAAGTAATTAGGATTAATTCAGTAGTGAGTAGCTTAGTCCTTACGGGAGATGACTTGGAATACTTGATTTGTAGGTACTAGGAACGATTATGTTCGCGTGCAGATTTTGTCAACCATTTACCTTTCAAAGTTATTTGTTTCGTAATTAGATTACATCAAAGCACATTAACTTCTTTACTTATTACTGTAATTGGGAGCTTAGGTTTTTATTTAATTAAATTTAGTATTAGGATTTGAATTTAGTATTACATTCTAAATCATATTCAAAGTTATTCAGAGTTGTTGGAAAAAGCTTGCTTATTAGAATTTAGTATTATAAGGTTGAAGTTCTTTTTGCAAATTAAACATACGTTTAATGTTGTTTTTTCAAATTACACATAGGTGTAATCAAAGAAGGTTAGAAGGTGTAGTGTTCTTTTTGCAAAGTTTACATGTCTAACGGAATTTTAGTACTTAATTGAAAAAGACGTATAGATGAATGTGTAAATAAAGTTTACATGTCTAACAAAATTTTAATACTTAAAAGAAAAAGATGTAAAAACTCTTAGTAGTTTTAACTTTAAAATGACTTCATTCTAGAGGTTGACAATGAAAAGAGTTTAATTTTAATTTTGAACTTTATTTCCAAGTTTTCATAATGTCAAAAATTCTTAGTTTGTGTTTGTGTATAAACTTTCTCAACTTTCTTACCTAAGAGGTCCATACATGTTAGTTTGGGTGGTTTTTAGGCTAAGTTTAGTATATATACTTTCTCAACATTGTTATGTATATTATTGTTTATGTATATGTTAGTTTGTGTGGCTTTTAGGCTGAGTTTTGTGTATATTATTGTTTATGTAAATTTTATGAATATTGACACACTAATATTCTAAGAGAATAAAAAATGCATTTGTTTACTATATCATTGCTGAAATTAGGATTTTGGCATTGCATGCAAAAGATATAAATATAAAACTGTTGAATAAGTATATTATATTAAATACAAAATTGTCATTTTCGCAGGCCCTATTTTGTGTTGAAGAGCATTAAATATCATCTAACCTCATCCTTCTTCTTTGCAGTATGCGATTGTTTGTCTGTCTAGGTAAATCGTCCAATTATTATCTATAAGATGTTATGTTTTAATAGTATGAGTATTTTTGTTTGAGTTTTGTGTGAATGAAAAAGAGATCTTGATTTTGTGTTGTTGTTAGAAGTAGATGTCATTGATGAGCGAATGCCTAAATAACATAAGTATTTACTACATAGGGAGTGGGTTCACGTATAATTATGGACGATCTTTTACATAATAATCCCCTAGGATGGTATGTAGGCTAGAAACTTGTGATACAACCCTTATAAGGCTTATCGGTAAAATTATCTATGAGCTTAGGAGTCACAGTAAGAACTTGCTTTCTCGTTATGTGGTATAACAATGCCGCATATCATAGTGTTTTTTTGAATTCAAACTTCGGTTATGAACTTGTAATGATAAATCAAAAAGTATTAACATTAGAAATTCATGTATAATCATGGACGATCCTTTCTATAATAAACCCTAAGGATGGTGGCTTGTTAGTTTTCTCCTAAAAAGTAAGGCTACTTACTGTCAGAAAATATGAGGAGTTAACTAAAGACAAAATCGAAATTGGCCATGGTATATTTTGAACAATTGTGAGGAAGTCGATATATATAAGAAGAATGTATATTACTTTTGATTTAAAATTTCATATTTAAATTATATGGTTGGATCTATATTTCCTAATCTCTATTTACTTCTTTAAATAGAGAGCACAAAGATTTAATTGAAAACAAAGAGATTATTAATGTTTAAGAAAGAAATAAGATTAAGTTCCTATCACAGTTTAGGCATCGAGTAAGTTTCTATCTTATATTATCAACTTATGACAATTTGTATATCAAATTAACTTCTAATTATATTTTGTCCTGTAGATGATACAGTTATATAACTATAACATACATGAGGCAATAATAGCATTGCATGCTTTGGAATGCGAGCCTCATATATGTGGCAAAAAATAAATAGGTTGCACTATTAATGGAGTAAGAATTAACATACAAAAATCGATATAGTATACTAAAAAGTAAAAATTATAGGGTTGCTATTGAGGGATGCCATGATAACAATTTCATTGACTTCTACGGTATCATCTTAGAAGTAATAAAGTTGCATTACATTAAGGATAAAAAGGTTGTTTTATTTAAGTGCAAATGGTTTAACCTTGGTGACATAAAAGTAAATGGCAATATCACTAGCATCAATGTTAATGACATGGTATGATAATGACCCTTTTGTCTTGCAATTCAAGTGAAGAAAGTTTTCTACCTTAATGATACTGTATTGAGCAGCAATTGGAAGGTTGTTCAAAAGTTTTAGCATCGAAATATATTCAATTTTTGTGAAAGATATAATGTTCTAATGAGTGAAGATGGTGATGAAGAATATCAAGAGATTGAATCAGAGTTGAATAATTAAGTCATTCAAATATGTAGATATATCATCATTCAATAGGAGAGATGTTGATCCCAACATAGCACAAGTGGATGAAGTACAGACCAATCTTGTTGTTGAGAGAGATGAAGACTATATTGAGGATGAATTATATGATAATGATGATACCTTGGTGAAATATATTAGTGATTTAGACTCGAATCATAATGTAATGAATGATGATGATTATGAAGATCTTGATAATGATAATTGAAGGCAATAAAAGTGTTGTTTATATTGTTTTAAATGTATGGTTGATGTTTAAGTTATATTAATGCGTATTGTTGATATTTCACTTATGTTAATGTGTATTTTTTATGTTTAACTTATGTTTATACATATTATTGATATTTGATTTACTTTAATGCGGAATGTGGATGTCTGAGTTATGTTAATGCAGATTGTTGTTATTTGAGTTATGTTAATATGAAATGTTGATGTTTTAGTTATGGTTATATGTATTGTTAGTATTTGAGTTATGTTTATGCAGATAATTGATGTTTGAGTTATGGTTATGTGTATTGTTGATGTTTGAGTTATATTAATCCAGAATGTTGATGTTTGAGTTATGTTAATATAGAATGTTGCAGTTTGAGTTATGTTTATGCAGAATGTTGATGTTTAAGTTATGATTATGCATATTGTCGATGTTTGAGTCATGTTAATGCAAAAGGTTGCTATTTTAGTTATATTTATGCGGAATATTGATGCTTGAGTTATGTTTATACGAAATGTTGATATTTGACTTATGTTTATGCGGATTGTTAATGTTTGAGTTATGTTTATGTGGAACATTGATGTTTGTTATGTTTATGCAAAATGTTGATGTTTGACTTATTTTTATTCTTGTTGATATTTAACTTATGTTTAAATTATATTTATGTTTAATGTTGATATTTAAGCTATAGATATCCAATATAATGGCACCTGGTAGAAACAAAGGAAAGAAGGCGGCAATTATCAAAGTTATCACTAGTCAATAACAACCACATCAATCAGATCCTCCCCCACAATAACCACATTAATCAGATTCTAGCCAATAAGAACAATATACTTCATCCACCAATGAAGCTAGTCAGCAACAACCTCCATCTGCCTAAACTATTATAGAGGGATCTGTAGGTTAGTTAATCTTTAACACCTACAGATAAACTTATGCTCAGATATATATTTACATTTTTAATATGTATTTTCTTATTATTATTGATTTATTGTTAGGTTCTAATACCACCACCAGAAAAAGAAGTAGAGGTATAACTAAAGGTTGTGAGTTTCAATACATGAATACTGCAATAAATAGCAAGTTGTTTGTTCATAGTGGTACCTCGCAAGGATGTCCTGTAGACAAGATTCAAACAATGGTCAAAATTATCTAGTGATTTGGGCGTAATTGCTAGAATTGATTTGTCTTGCCTTACGCATGTCAAGTAGTTGAAGGAAGACAACTTGCTACATAATGCTTTGGACAAAGTTTCGGTAGAATTTCAATTTATTTAATTATATGCATTATTTTTTGACTTATTTAAAGATTAATTGCAATTCTAATTGTTGTTCACATATGAAGCTGAATATCCTCGATATTGACAATCCTATTGTCTCAAACAGTGTTACTTCACTTTTGAAACAAAGATTCAAGGATCGTTATTATTGACTGTACAAATATTAAAAATCTTTTCCTTTATATGACGAGGCCTAGAGACATGTTCCCGAATGAATGTCTGAAGAAAACTAGAGCAGTATGTGTGATTATTGGGCCTCTGCCAATGTTCAGGTTTGTTTTCTTTCTCTTCACTTTTGTTTTCATTAATCTTGTTGCACAATTTAATGACTATTTCTTTTCTTTATTAAGGAAAAGTGTGAAAAGATCAACATTAATGGAGGAAAAATGAAAACTCCTCATAACTAATGCTCCAAATCATTTGTTGTCGTTTGAAATGAATATGTAAGTTCTTTGTTTACAAGTTATAATTATATCAGTAAATACAATATTATTTATTGTGTTTTGATTTTTTTCCATAAAGCAGAGTCAGAAGGAACTACATGGAGAAGAGTGTGTGATACTCTACAAACTGACACACTATAAGGAAGGTGAAAGTTGAATGTCTGAAGAAGCACACAATAATTATGTAAGTATAAAAATTTTATGTTTATTTATTTATATAGTACTAACTAATAATATTTGAATTTCATTTTGATGTTGTTTTTAAAATTTTAGAACAAGATGCAAGAATTGTTGCAAACATCAATGTTTAAGGGAATAGGCCCAATGTAGATGACATTTGCAACAAGATGCTTGGTACAAGATTCGGTTACATCAAAGGTCTTGGGTTTGGCCTAAGCCAACTATTTCATCCTCATCAAGACCAGCATATGTTGATCGTCTTCAAAAGGACAACCAGTTGCTTAAGGTTAAATTAGAACGTAATGAATAAAAGTTGGCCAAGCTTGAAAAGATTGTCAAACAATTACTTAGCTCAGATTAAGTAAGTGGTAGTGATGATAAAAGCGTCTTAGTCGTTAAACTAATATTTTTATTTTTATTTTTTATATAAGTATTTTTGTTAACATTTGTAATTAACATTTAATGATATTTAATTTTTTATATAAAATGCTTCTAATTTCTAATTATTTTTATTATATATTTGTATAATAAATTATATAAAAAATCTAAATATTACATACAATAAGACGGATTAAAAATGTCACCAATAATTTTAATTAACATGATAAAATATTTACGAATAATGTATAGCATCAAAAATTTTAAAATGTAGCTAAAAAGCTTTGGCTACGTTTTCCAAATCATCGAAAATAATTTTTTCCCTTCCTTTACAAAACGTAGCTAAATAAATTTGGCTCCGTTTACCAAATTGTTGCCAATAACATTTGGCTACGCTTCACTTTTGTCGCTAAAAATTATTAGATTTGTTACAAAAAATGTTGCTAAAATTTTTATGAAGCGTAGCTAATAACATTTAGCCACGAAAGTGAAGTTAGTCAAATTTTATTGCCGACGATTTTATAAATCATCACCTATTTCTTTTCTCTGCGTATACAACTCATAGAAAAAGATAATTAGCAACGACTTATCGAAAATGTCGCGTATAGTTTTTTGTTTCAAGGATTTGGCAACTATTAGCGACGATTTTGGAATTTTTAGCAATGAAAAAATTCATCTCTAAAAGTCCCCTCTTTTGTAGTGATATTATAGAATAAACATGTCATTAGATAAATAATAATAAGTACCTTTCTCTTTATACTAAAGTTTTTAATTAATTTACACATATTAATAATTTAAAAGCTCTGTTTTTAGGTAATCTAATATAACAATATTCTTCAACATGTGCAATATTAGAAATTATATATAATTTAAAGTTAAATTTCAAGAAAAAATAATATAAAATGGCTGATGCTAAATTAGATACTTCATAATAGATAAATAAATATGATAAAATATATACTTCTTTTAAGTTGGTGGAGTAAATTAAATTTTTAGGAGTTAAGTTATTTCAATGTAACACTATATAATGTGAAAATCATGAAAGTAGCTACATTTTGTTTACTGTCATCTTTAATTTAGTTGGGTTAATTTTTATGTTTTTTTGACAATATATCAATTTAGAAAATTTATTATTTCTAAAAATTTAGAAGTTTTACTTGAAAATTATGTAACAATGGAATTTAATGAATAAATTGTTTTTAGATACATACTTAATATAAAGAAATTAATAATGAAAAAATTAATTTTTAAAAAATAAAGAAGTAATAATTATTATAGCTTATTCATCATCATCATCGACACTCAGTTGCAGTCCCGCTGAGGTGTGGGATCTGGGGATATCCGATAGTACGCAGCCTTATCCCTAACTAGTAGAGAGGCTATTTCTGATAGCCCTCATGCAATGTGTCATGAAGATCTTACAAAATGATAAATGGATATGCAGACATATTTAAGAAATAAAGTTAAATAAATCAATCAATCAAATAAATATAAAAGTAAGAAAAAACAACTAAATACAAAAATACAACACAATACAAATAAATATTAAAGAGAATCAATACTCATAATATTAAAAACGATTGGCAAGAGTACTAAATACAACACAAAATAACGTATTTATAGAACGTGTCTAAGATCAGCAATAAACTTTTGGAGAAATACATACCATAAGAGACTCATACCGAACAAAAGACTCGTACAAGAGTAACTCTGATCAGGCCTGTCAAATCATTGATTACACTACACATGAAACTAACTAAGCTATACACCCTAGGAGGGAAATATTACACATTAAATGCAAAGGACGCAGTTTACTATAGCCTATAATAAAGCGAATGTCCTCTTTTAAGAGAGACCCCTAACCCTTATCCTAGTACGTCAAAGTTTTTTATTGCAAGCCAAGTCCTCGATAAGATCCAACCTAGCCCTATCATTCTTAATCACTTCCCCCAATTCTTTTTAAGCCTTCCTTTTTTCCTCTTACAATCTCTAAGTAATATTTTCTTGCATCTTCTCACTGGCATGTCAAGATGTCTCCTCCTAATATGTCTAAACCATCAAAGTCTTGCCTCAATTTTTCATTAATACCTGCTACCATTATTTTGTCTTAGACCATTAAATTTTTGACTTTATCTCTTCTGGTAAGGTACACATCCACTGGAGCATCCTCATCTCCATCACCAAAAGCTTATTAGTAGTATTTGTTTGATGGGCCAACATTCCACCCCATATAGCATGGTTGGGCTAATCGCTAAGTGATAGAATTTACCTTTGAGCTTGAGTGGTATCTTTTTGTCACATAAAATGCCTAACGCATTTCTCCATTTGAGCCATCTTGATCAGATACGATGAACTATATCTTCATCGATCTCTCCATTTCTTTGGATGATAAACCCTAAGTATTTAAAATACTCCTTCCGTGATATAACTTCAGTTCCAATCTTTACCCCCACAATAGTCACTTGATGACCCAAAAAGTTGCATTCTAAGTATTCAGCCTTAGTCATGCTTACTTTAAATCCCTTCAACTCTAACATTCTAGCTTGACATTTACCCCCTCTTTAGTCACATCGATTAAAACAATATCGTCAGCAAATAATATACACCAAGAAACATCTCCTTGAATATATCTGGTAAGCTCATCCATCACTATTGCAAACAAAAAAGAGCTTCATGCAGCACCTTGGTGTAACCCGATCGTCCTTACTCTAGTCATTGCCCCTTCATACATATCTGTAATCACCTTTATATATGTCATAGGCACTCCTTTAACCTCCAAACACCTCTACAAGATTTCCCTAAGAACTATGTCATCATATGCTTTCTCGAGATCAATAAAAACCATTTGCAAATTTCTCTATCTCTCCCTGTAATATTCCATTACTCTTCTAATGAGATGTAAAGCTTCTGTCGTGGACCTTCCTAGCATAAAGCCAAATTGGTTTTCCGAGATAGAAGTTACTATTCTAACTTCCTTCTCAATTACCTTTTCCCATAACTTCATGGTGAGACTAAGTAGTTTAATACCTCTATAGTTGTTACAGTTTTGGATGTCTCCATTATGTTTATATATAGGAATTAACAAACTCAGTCTCCATTCATTTGGCATCTTGGCGGACTCAGGGATCATATTAAAAAGCTTGGGCAGCCAATTAAGGCCTTCGATGCCTAGGCTCTTCCATACCTCTATGGGTATCTCATCCGATCCTACTATCCTTCCACTCTTCATCTCCCTTAAATCTTTGGTAATTTCGTCCCTTGTGATAGGCTTACACCAAGAAACGTTATGAAATCCCTCCAACTTGTTGGGGTTATCTAAAGAGATGTCTTCCTCTAGGCCTTCATTAAAAAGGTCATAGTAGTACCTTGGCCATCTACGCCTTATGTCCTTGTCCTCCATGAGCACCTTCTTGGCTTCATCTCTTACACATCAAACTTAGTCTACATTTCGTGTTTTCTGTTCCCTAGCTTTTGTTAACTTAAAAATGTCTTTTTCTCCCTTTCTAGTATCTAATCTCCTGTACAAATTCTCATAAGCTATGCCTTTAGCCACTTAGACTACCTTCTTGGCCTCTTTCTTTGCTAGTTTGTAACTTTCTCTATTAGCTTCTCTATCGGCCTCTGTGGTACTTTCAAATATAGCTTTATATGCTCCGTTTTAAGCTTTCACCTTTTCTTATACATCATCATTCCACCACCAAGATTCCATCTATATCCCCTGCCCTTTACAAACTCCTAAGATCTTTTTGGTAGTAATCCTTAACCTATTTGCTACTCCCTCCCACATCTAATTAGCATCTCCTTCCAATTTAGATTCAACTTTATTTCTTACTCTATCTTTAAATTGATCCATCTTATCCCCTTTTAGATTCCATCATCTAGCTTTAATAAACCTCCTAAAATTTATCTTCTTCCTCTATCTCTTAATTTCAAGATCCATAACTAATAGTCTATGCTGAGTTGCTAACATGCTTTTGGAATCACCTTACAATCTTTGCAACTAGCTCGATCCTTTGCCTTACAAGGAAATAATCAATTTGAGTCTTCGTAGTTTTACTATTATAAGTCACCAGTTGTTCCTCGTTCTTTTTGAATAACGAATTGACTATCAGTAACTCAAATGCTATCGCCATGTCCAATAAAGCAATCCTGCTACCATTCTTATCTCTGTACCCAAAACCCCCATATGTCCATGGATATCTATCCAATGTTGCTCCTATATGACCATTAAAATCTCCTTTTAAAATAACTTTCTCATTAATAGGGATCTGTTGGATCACCTCATCTAAATCCTCCTAGAATTCCCATTTCTGTTGGTTGTTCAGACCTGCTTGAGGTGCATACGCACACACCATATTAAGAACAACACTACTCACCACGATCTTAACAGCCATAATCCTATCTTTTAATCTCTTGATCTCCATAATATAACTTATAAGTTCCTTAACAACTAAGATATCAACCCCATTCTTTTATCTTGACCCCCCTGAGTACCACAATTTGATCCCACTAATCTCTTCCGCTTTAGCCCTTGTTCACTTTATTCTTTAAAAGCACGATATATGAATCTTATACTTGTTAAAAGTCTCCATTACTTTTAGGGACTTCCCTATAAGGGTGTCTATATTCTAAGAACCTATCCATAGTTTGTCTACGCCATTACTGGTATACAATGCCACTATTTCTATCTCACAGGCCCTACAAACCCAAAATAATAATAAGGTAAAAACAGGTATGACTAAAGTAATAAGTATAAAATGGAAACGAAATCAACAATCGGTAGGAGTTGATTGTGTCAGTTGAGGAGTACCAGTAGAGAGAGAGAGAAGCTTATATCACTCACAGAACTAGAAATACCCAAAGGTTATAGTGTTGCAACTCAGGAAGGAGACACTAAAGGTGGAAAATTAGAAAAAAAGAAAAAAGAAGGAAGAAAGATGTATTTACATAACCCAGAAAAATCACACAACACCCAACTCAAAACACACGCGATGCCAAAACCAAATCTTAAGAATGACTTGACGGTAAAAGAGTCAAATCATGGGAACAATAAATCAGGAAAGCTATGCAATGCAAAGATAATACAACTTTGAATTGAATTCATTGGAAGGAAGTTTGCTAGTGAAAAAACAACAAATAAACACAAAAATTAGAGACCATACATTACTCTCTTAGGTTGGGTTCAGAAACCCACAAGAAGCTCACATGAGAAGACCAAGGGAGGGAGAGAGAGTAGCTCAAAATTGCACAAGCAAATATTTCTCTAATAGTGTATACTATCACTAACCACAAAGACCAATTTGTACCTTGCAGAAGCAAAATCATGATAAGCCAATCCAAAGAACTCAACAACCTTACCGCACCTTACCGATAGCGTAGCATATCATATAATTGGGAACTCTGATGTTGTCCTTTTTTGAAAAAGACAACAATGGTTATGGAAATCTAGAATAGGCTCAACGACGAGGAGACATGACGACTACGTATGGCTATCAATGATGCTCTTTGAGGTTGATTTTTGTCTATCTCTATCAGGAAAAATAAAATGGATCGGCTGTAAAGGTCGAACGACAATGTCCGTGAGAGAGGGACCTGTGAAAGAAACAAAGTAAAACAAAAATAGGCGTTTCCTAGAGAGAGAATGTAAAAGAGAGTATCAATTCAACGGTCTAAACTTGTAAGGCCTTATGCTACCTAATATTTATCTTAATTAAATCCACATTATATATAGAATAAATAAGTAGATATAAAAAATTGAAATATAATTTTATGTTTAAATAACTAAACAAATTAAGGTTTGCCACTAGTAATATGAATGATGTGCTCAATTATTATAACCAATTATTATTTTGTTGCACTCAATTAATTGAAATAAACAAAAACAGCGCAATCAAATAGGTAATTTCAACTTCAAATGGCATATAAATTAAAAACTTATTGTTGTAAGAGTAATGGCATCTTTGATTATAACATTAAAGAAGTTAATTAATTGATTTATAAACTAATATATTATAAGAACAATTTTAACATCTATTTATTAATTATTTATAATTGTTAATATAGTTTTATAATAGTAATAAGGATTAATTAATTATATGTTCTAAACTTTATAAAAGAAGAGACAAGACGAGCAAAAATGGTAAAAAAAATGTTCGTCCCAAAGGTTGACAACTCTGCTTTTAGGTTACGAATGGACACTGACCCTATCTGCTCCAGTCGACTCTACGCACTCGTATTCCCCTCTGCTTTCTCTACTCCACCTGCTCGGGTGAGTCGCCGCTACTTCCTCGAATCGTTTGAGTCAGTGTTTGTCAACGGTACAGTGTGGAATTATGGATAGTAGTGATATGGCTTTATCTACTATTGCTGATGATTTTGTGGACAATAACATACGATGAAATTTATACTTAGAGGTATCCCATATCGACTGGAGAGGAGAACGAAGCATGCCTTATAAGGATGTGGAAACATCTCCCTTGCAGATGTGTTTTACATGCCCCAATGCATCGGATCCCATTAGAACTCCGAAGTTAAATGTGCTAGGGCAAGAGCAGTACCAAGATGGGTGACCTCCTGGGAAGCCCTGCGAGAGTAATGCCCTAAAGAGGCTTATACGCTGGAACAACAAAACTGTCAGGGCGTGAGGCCCGAGAGGTCGAGGCCTAAAGCGGACAATATCTGCAAGCCGGTGATCTGGGCTGTTACATTAAAGCGGACAATATCTGCAAACGGGTGGTCTAGGCTGTTACATCTAGTATCAGAGCCAGTACTCGAGTGGTATGCTAGCACAGACGCCAGGCCTCCTAAGGGGGCTGGATACTTAAGGGTATCCCATATCGGCTGGAGAGGAGAACGAATAATTCCTTATAAGGATGTGGAAACCTCTCCCTTGCAGATGCGTTTTCTATGCCCCAACGCATCGGATCCCATCAGAACTCTGAAGTTAAATGTGCTAGGATAAGAGCAGTACCAAGATGAGTGACCTCCTGGGAAGTCCTGCGAGAGTAATGCCCTAAAGAGGCTTACACGCTGGAAAAACAAAATCGTGAGGGCGCGAAGCCCGAGAGGCTGAGGCCTAAAGCGGACAACATCTGCAAACGGGTGGTTTGGGCTGTTACATTTCCGACTGTTAAGGACGTCAACTTAACAATCTGAGACTCAACTTCTCGACCAAAGACTTTCGACACCTTGACTCGACTCTTAAGGCTCATGAACTCTTTGAAAACAGAAATAACACTTGTGAAAATTACAACACCAGGCTCTGATACCAAATGTAACAGCCCAAATTATACTTAGGGGTATTTCATATCGGCTGGAGAGGAGAACGAAGCATGCCTTATAAGGATGTGAAAACCTCTCCCTTGTAGAAGCGTTTTCCATGCCCCAATGCACCGAATCCCATGAGAGCTCCGAAGTTAAATGTGCTAGGGCAAAAGCAGTACCAAGATGTGTGACCACCTAGGAAGTCCTAAGGGAGTAATGCCCTAAAGAGGCTTACACGCTGGAAAAACAAAACCGTAAGGGCGTGAGGCCGAGGCCCAAAGCGGACAATATCTACAAGCGAGTGGTCTAGGCTGTTACATGTCGTTTCAAATTAAAACATACGATGGATTGGCCAAGCTTGATCCAAAACCTAAAATGAAAAAAAAAGTTGGAGCCAAGTTAAAACCTAATTAAATTAGGCAAGGTTGAATTTTTTTTTGCCATTTTAACTACCACTCATATGGTTACTATAGCCTATATCCATATACCAAATATCAAACTTGATTTTTTTTCATTTTGAATAGCCATCAACAACGTTTCTGATTCCTTATTTAAAGTTTGAACTTTCTTCATTTTCTTTGCCACTAGGTAGCCTAGTATAAAATTTATATATATAGTGACTAAATTTTTTTGGAAATTAAAATAATATATTTTTGAAAAGTTAAAAAGCCCTTATCAATATTAATTCAAAGTTCTAAACCTAATTTGGAAGTTTATAAACTAATTAATTACAAACAATTGCTATAAATATAGTTGAATTAAATAAGTTAGTTCTCTGATAAGTGTCATACAAGTATTGTTCATATGGTTTTTGCTTCTACTACTTTTATCTTTGAATTTCTTTTTCCTGCTTTTCACTTTTGGTTATGATTTTAGATTCACCAAAATATTTTAATAAAGTACACTTCTCTTTTATTATTGTCTGGGAGCTTTGTATGTAACTCGATCTCTTTTCTCCACTGGTTTCCACTATATACCTCATGTCCTTATGAACTAGGTAACTTCTTTTGGTTGTTATTCCTTCTATACATATTGCTTTTATTTGAATCCATAAACTATTGCTTCCCTAAACTTTGATATCCCCATTTTAGTTAAGGTTCCTGGTTGCTCTGAAACTTGAGCTACAACTTATGTGTAACTTCTTAATTATCAAAGTGACCTTATGCTTTTTACTATGTGTTGATTAGTGTCCTCACCTCTTGCTTTTTGTTTTGGAACCTTCTTTTGTTTCTTTCCCTCCACATTTCATAAATCATAAGATTTATACTTAATTTAACTATCGTATAATCACTGGAATTGTGGGTTTATAGCTTCAATACCTAGTCAATAGTTCCTTCTATGGAGATAGGATTATAGTACAGGTTGAGCATTTGTAGTATGCTTCTTAAGTGTCACAAGTGAAGAAAATATGATCATTTGTTTCATTTTGAGGGTGATAAAGTATGCATAGGTTAGTTGTTATCCAACTCATCCTATCAAATGTATGGAGTCTATTTTTAATGGCGAACCACATGACGAATGAATGTTTATTAACTTTGTGTTTAAACTAAATCATTTTGTGCCATCTTTCCTCTTGATTTATGTGTGTCAATATGCTTCCATAGGAGGAAGTATTGAAACGTTTATAGGGCTCTCTAAGCCAAGTAATCATATCTTATTTTTTTGATTTGGATGGTAGTTAAGGAAACTAAGAAGTAGATTGTTATCCCTCTTGAAGGATAAAACCAATTGTTGTTCTTTATCACTAACCTAAATTTTTCTTTAGAGGGTAAAACATGTTGAATTGTGTTATAGGATGAGTGAAGATATAAAAGGTCCTAATTATGTCCAATTATTAAACTATAAGTTGGTGTGTTTCCCATTGCCAATTAAATGCTTCATTTCCTTCCCTACTACTTCCCTTAGGCTTAAAATGAGTTTTATAGCAAAAGAGGGGTTAGATAGTGGTTTCATTGTCTAGAAATTGGAGTCTCTAATATGTTTCTCATTCATCCATTTCACCTGAAATGTTTCTTTTCCATTATACAGCCCCCAAATTTTATTTTCCATTAGTGCTTTATTTGTCACCCTCATTAATTTTTGCCTAGTTTTCCTTATGCCTTGGGAATAGAAACGTCTCTCCATTTAACCTTAAAACTCCCTTTGTTAGATCCTATCCCACACCCTAAGTAATTCTTGAAGATTCTTTCTATATTTTTTGATAATCTTAGCTATTATAGCTTCATGAGAACTCTAGTAAAGGTTCATTCCATTAAGGATTGAGTTTATCAATTGAATTCTTCTAGCATAAGATATCTACTCAGACAACCAACAGTAAGTTCTACTTTGAATTGCATCATATAGAGGTTTACATTCTTGATAAGCTAATCTTAAAGTTGATATTGGTAATTAGAGCTATTTGAGAGGTGCTCTTGATAATTGTAGTCCTAAGATTTATGTCAAGGACTGTTTTAGCTGGTTTGAGGCTATAAAGATAATAATATGACTTTTTTCCTTATTTATGACCAATCTACACATCCATTGCAAAGTTTTCCAAGATTTCTTACAATAATTAGACTGATGAGAATCAGTTTTAGATAGGAGTAGTAAGTTATTAACAAATGAAAAAGTGAAATGCTTAGCTCTTTTACATTTGTAGTGATATCTAAAGAATTTTCCTTAAGTTATATTGTAGTTTGTCTTTCTTATAAAGGCCTTTATTGCTAATGCAAACATGTTAGGGGATATGAGATCTCCTTGTTTGACTCCATTTGGCCTATTTAACATTTTTTTTGGTTTTCCATTTATCAATACATTAAAAGAAGGGGTTGAAATGCATTTATATATCTAATTAATGAACTAAAGAGGGAATCCAAAAACCTATAGTGTGTGATGTAGAAATGCCTAATTGAGGGAATCAAAATGTTTGGTGAATTAATCTTTATGGAATAACTCTTTATTGGTTTATTAGAATGAATCTTTGAAGATTTCTTAATCTATCAACAGTTGGTGTCCGATGCTCCTTCCAAAAATAAAACTAGAATGATAAACATTGATTAGAGATTTCATTAAGGATTTAAGTCTTAAGGTAAGGATTTTAGAGATGATTTTATAGAGATTAGAAACTTTAGAGACTAGATAGAAAAATGTCTTGTGTAATTCATTTATAAGAGTGCTTGATTTGAAAATTCTTTAACCAGACTATAAACAAGAGGTTTAAACAAGTTTTAGGACCTTTGAAATAAATATGCATCGAATCATTAGGTTATGGAGATTTTTTAGGATTGAAACTAAATAGAGCACTTTTTATTTCAGAATTAAAGATGGAAGCAAGTAGAGATTCATATTTCACTTGGTTTAAAGAGGGAGGTATGAATTTTGAGAGTAAGATAGGTAGCTTTAGATAGGGGATATAGATCTTGGGAAGGTTTAAAAGTGATTGTAAGTTATTTATTTATGTATATCCTAGAAAGCAAGATTCTTATGATTTTATTTAGGTTCCTTTTACTTTGAATTTATCTAAAGAAGTCTGTTGAGTTTGAGTCTCCCTCCTTCAGTCAATTGGCCTTGACTTTTTGTCTTAAGAGTGAATTGTAAGCTTATAAGGAAACTAGGTAAGAAGATAGTTTAGATTTCTCCTTATTTCTTAATGTTTGATTACTGGGATCAACATATAACTTATTCTGGATGTCATTCAGCTCACTTCTAGATTGTTCCACTTCCCTTAGTAGGTCCATCTTGAAATGTTTTTTCCTAAAACTTCTTTAATCCTTTCTTAATGAATTTCAATCTAGTAACCAATTTGAATGACTGAAATCCCTTTGTAGGATTTTCAACCTTCCAAATCAGTTATAAAGTTGAAGAACCTAATTGGGTTCTTAACTTCTTAACATACTCCTCCATGTTGATTTTTGATAGGGAATGGTTTAAGAATATAAGATTGTTAAACCAGGAAACTGAATTCTATAATTTTGTAATCTAATGCGATTTTACTAACCCTCTATCAAGTTTTTTCCTCATGAAGTAATGACCTTCTTAATTGTTAGTCTAAGTGAAGAATTTACCTTTGAATGTAAGATATAATAGACTTGAATTACTCAAGAATTTTTTACAATCAACATCCAACTTTCCTCTGTTGTTTCTTGGTACTTCAGCTTCATGTGGGTGAAGAATGCAATTGAATTGCCCTAGGACAGACCATCGATCATTGATGTCTTTAGCTAATTTGTCAATATCTCTCCATAGAATGTTTATTTGAAAATCATGATTTGCAATATAAATAAAATTTATAACTTTTACTGGAGTAACACTAAATATATCTCCATATGCATATATTGATATAACTATTTAAAGTTGAGTGTTTGTATAAGTTTTGGTTTATAAGCTAGTATAATTCTTCCTAGCCTATGAAAAACATGATTATAGAGTACTATTCATTGTTCTCCTATAAATCATAAGAATTTGTTCAAATCTAGTTCATTGATCTTAGTTTTCAGCAAGCCTATTATGTAAGGATTTTTCTCTTTGATGTAATATCTCATTACCTGCTATGTTTTGGGCAATTCCAACCCTTTATTTTTCATGCTATGATCATAATGTGTAAGGATTGGACTATATTCCTTATTTCCTATTTCCTGACTATCTATGTCCTCAGAACATTTGTTCAAAATAATTGCTTCATTATTTTATGGGATTTAAGGTTTAATGGTTTAAGCCCTTACTTTTTTTTCTTAATCTCCCTCTTCAATTTAGCATTAGATTTCATTCTTTATTTCTTATTTCCTGACTATATATATATCCTCAAAACATTTGTTCAAAACAATTGTTTCATTTTTTATGGGATTTGAGATTTAGTATTGGTAAAGTTAGTGAGTCAGATGTTGTAAAGGAGTTTTAGCGTTTGATATGTTTGCCTTGTTGTTTTTAGAGGTGTTTGATATTGTTTGATTGTCTAGCTCATTTTTGTTTTGAGCATCTGAGGGGAACAAGTTATGAGTTATTGATTGGGTATTTAGGTTGAGAGGTGTGTCTTATGGTTAAGGGATTGTTTAAGTTTAAGGGCAGGTTTAAGGGGGTATTGGTTAAATTAAGTTAGTGATGACAATAATGGCCAGCCTACCCAGCCCCGCCCAATTTTCCTATTTTTATCCAGGGTTGGGAGGGCCACGGCAGGCCCGTGGCCCACCCAAATTTCCCAAAACGACATCATTTTGTCCAAAACGACATCGTTTTTAAAATTTTTTCCTTAAAAAAATAAATGGCGGGCCATAGACCAGGCTACAGGCCGATCCACCCAGGCCCGCCTGGAGATGGACCATCATGGCCCAGCCCAGCCCAGCCCATTGACATGCCTAAATTAAGTCGATTCGTTTTTGCTTTCTATGCTTTCTGCAAAATTGGTTTATCTAATTTTCAGGATTAAACAACATCTTAGTAGAAATTTCACTAAGATGCAGGGGCTGGAAAGGTCTAGAAGTATGCAACCTTTTCCCTAACTAGTAGAGATGTTTGATCATAGGAAAAGGATAAAAGAAAAAAAGTTTCTAAAAATGGTTTATTGAAAATAGAAGTAAAAAATATAAACAAATAACTGTATAAAAATAAAATTAAAGAATTTTAAAATCAAAATAAAATAAAGATAAAAATAAGTAAATAAATAAAACTAAATACATAAACAATTGAAAGAAAACAAAAAAATGAAATACCTAAATAAAATAACTAAAAGGGCAAGTACTATAAAAAAAGTATTTAGACTAAATACAAGATACAAGAATCGAAGGAAAAGGTATAAAAAACCTATGAAAAGATAATGACCTCTTTATGTACAATCCTTAACTCAGTGTCTTAGTTGGCCAAATTGTCCTATTAAAGGCCAAATCCTCAGTAAGCTCTAGTAGGACCATATCATACCTAATCACCTCCCTAAATTCTTCCAGGTCTTCCTCTTCTTCTTTTAGAATCCTTAAGTATAATCGTCTTCTCATTAGGATGTCAGTGTGTCTCTTCTTAACATATTCGAACCACCTAGCCTTTGTCTCCTTTAATTTACCATCAATGTTAACCACCCACAATTTATCTGTTACCACTACATTCTTAACCTTACCTCTTCCTGTAAGGTTACACATCCAATGGAGCATTCTCATCTCTACTACTATTAACTTATGACTAAGCACTTGTTTGATAAGCCAACACTCTGTCCAATAGAGCAAAGCCAGCCTAATTGTTAAATGGTAGAATTTACCTTTTAACTTGAGTGATATCTTTTTGTCATATATAACTCCTGATGCACCTCTCTATTTAGGGCACCCTGATTTGATATGATGAGCTATGACGTCATCTTTCTCACTACTGCTTTGGATGATGTATCAAGATACTTACAATAATCTTTATATGGTATAACTTTTGAAGCAATCTTTAACTTAATATCAGATGAAACCTTGTAGCTTGGAAATTTACACTCTAAGTATTTAGTCTTAGTTTTGCTCAATTTAAAGCCCTTTGACTCTAACGTATCCTTCCAAAGTTCTAGCTTGACATTAATACCCTCTTTTATTTTATCCATTAAAATAATGTCATCACTAAACACATATACCAATGCTCATCCCTTTGGATATTCTTGGTGAGCTCATCCATAACTATTGCAAATAGGAAGGGGCTCAATGAGGATTCTTGTTTTAGTCTGATATTGATAGAAAAATGCTCTATATCTCCTCATATTGTCCTTACTCTATTTTTAACACCTTCATGCATATCCCTAATAACTTTCATATAGGTTATAGTAACTCCCTTAACTTCTAAACACCTCTACATAAATTCCCTAGGTACCCTATCATAAACCTTCTCTAAGTTGATAAAAACCATATGTAGGTTCCTTTGTTGGTCCCTGTAAAATTCCATTAATCGTTTAAAAAGGTATATAACTTTTATCGTTAACCTTCTTAGCATGAAACTAAATCAGTTCCCTAAGATAGGTGCACCTTTTCACATGCTTTTCTCAATCACCCTCTCCCAAAACTTTATAGTGTGACTGAGTAGTTTGATACCCTTATAGTTATTACAACTTTGAATGTCTCCTTTGTTTTTTTCAAGAGGTATTAGCATGCTAAGTCTCTACTCATCTAATATTTTCTTAAACTTAAGGATCGTATTAAAAAGCTTAGCTAACCAAATAAGACCCTTTTTTCCTACACTCTTCCATACCTCTATAGGTAGCTCATCAGGTTCTACTGTTCTTATAATCTTTATCTTCCTTAAAGCTCTTTTTATTTTTTTCTCATGATTTTCCAGTAACAAGTAAAGCTATAACATTTTTCAGAAGTTCTAGGATCACCTAAGGCGATGTTGTCATCTCCATCTTCATTAAAATTCTATAAAAGTATATATGTCATCTTCTTTTAATGTCATTTTCATCCACAAGCATTGGTACTATTTCATCCTTTATACAACAAACTTGATCCAAGTCACTCTCTTTCTATTCCCGAATTAAATTTAAATATATCCTTTTCTCCATCCTTAACTTCTAATTGTTGATATAATTTCTTATAAGCTCTACTTTTGACTTCTAAGGCTATCTTTTTCACCTCTTTCTTTACTATCTTATAGCTCTATTTATTAACTACCCTTTCGACATCTATGTTGCTATTCAATAAAGCTTTATAGGCAAGCTTCTTAATCTTCAACTTTTCTTTTACATCTTCATTCCACCACCAAATTTCCGTCTTACTAACCCATCCCTTAGAAAATATGGATCTCCTTAGTTACATTCCTTAATAGATTTGCTTCTCCCTCCTACATCTAGTTAGCATCTCCTTTTAGTTTCCATTATTATCTAAATATTACTCTATCCCTAAGTTGTTTCAAAGTATCTCCTTTTAGATTCCACCATCTAACTCTAGTACACCTCCAAGAACTTCTCTTCTTTATCCAAACCTTAATTATAAGATCTATGACCAATAATCTAGGTTGAGTTAACAAACATGCATTAATATCACCTTACAATCCTTGTCACTGAGTTGATTGCTTTGCCTTAAAAGGAAGTATTTAATCTAAGTCTTCATTGTTTTGCTCCTAAAAGTCACCATTTGTTCCCTTTTTTTTTAAGAAAAGAGTTGGTTAACACCAAATAAAATGATTCCAGTCCCACTATCATTCCTTTCTCCCTACCTGAAAACCCGTGAGCACATAAATATCCATCTGAGGTGTAATGCACCACTCCCACGGGACATAAACCTGAACATCTCGAGGACATTTGAGCACACACCCTATGAAAGCAATGTGTTAAAGCAGTCACATTCACTTATGACATCATACATATAACATAAATTTTCAAAAGATCAATTCCTCATTTCATTGATAAAACATAATTTACATTGTAGCATTTTGCTACATAATCCATATATACAGTTTCACAAAAATATCTTAGAGCATACTGTTCTTTTACAAAATATTCTACATAGAATGAGAACTAAACAAAAAAGAATGAGAAACTAAACAAAAACATTCGATCTAAACTCCATAGTCTCAATTGACCGATCTTTGAGCCATTTCTTGAGTCAAAAAATGCAGTACTAGAGTGTCTTAATAGCTAGGTCTCCTTTCTCGTACCTGAAAATCAACGTGGCAATTTTGATGAGTTTTGTGAACTTAGTAAGTGAACCATCATCGATGTGCTTACTTAGATCAAACCACAATGATAATTCACAATTCAATTTACAATCAAATCACATCACACATATTGAATATCACATCACATTTCATTTCAGAATAATTCATTTAAAACATTCATATCATACATATCAATTTGTATATGCAATGCACAAGTGACTCCACTTTCGTTGCTACTTTGTTTTGACCGAGTGCCTTTTTAACTGTCCCGTGATAACTGTCTCGTATCTATGGTAGATACCTGGCTTATTTTAATAGTAAGCTTGTGGCTCTTTATATACATTTTCTAAGCTTTAAGCTCTTTTTCACTAGCCACTCTGGTTATAACTTCCTTTATTTGATCATGTATTTCAACGTAATGAGATGCATCAATTTACATTATATGTAATCAATCACTTGTATTCAGTATAGACATTCACTTTTCACATTTTGATCGGACCTAAGTCTGACATTCAACATTTTTATTGGGTACACTTATTTCTTTTCAGATTCACATACAATCAGAACACTCCTATTACATTCCCAATTATCAAACTCCTTGGACTATTAATGTCCAGAATTATCACATTCACATATTTATCAATTCAATAATTGAAATTTTAAGCAAATACAATTGATCCTAGTAAGAAACATCTAGGTTACAGTAAGCTCCAGATAGTTATTACCTTGACGAACTGGCAATGTCTGGATGTTGGCATTCGACTTGAGCGTCTAAATCGAACAATACATATATTGTACGCATTACTAAGTTGCTCAATCACATATGTATTCAATCATGCACATATGTATATGTCATGATCAATGCATGCTCAATTTGACTATTCTCCAGTATGTATCCTTAAAAACAAGTCATGATCACCCAAACATTATCGTTTGGATATGTCTAGTTTTTACGTAGGTTTATACCTCAAAGAAACTTGATTATTCTAATATCATCAATTATACATTCTTCAATCCCTTTTCTAGCATTTTATATTCACATAATACCCAAATTCTCATTCATTCTTACTTAATATACCTTTCTCATTTCTTTTGGATCATACCTTCCTAAGAACACTTTCATTTCTAAATTTACAGATTTTAAACACTTGATATCAACAATCCATTTATTATGTTATAACCTCAATTACAACCTAAACATATCAAACACTTTATCAACTTATTCAGCCTCAACTAGGTTCATTTCAAGCCTCATTCAAGTCTAAATGTACCATAAGAAAGTACCTTACTATTTTTGTTTCAAACATCACATAAAAGACAAGAATTTATATATAAGGCCTTTCCCACAATCATGGAGGCATTCCCACGATCTTGGGTTAAGCCATCAGAAACTTCCCAGCCATTCCTTGCTTCTCCCAAGATCGTAGAGACATTCCCACGATCGTGGGTTACTATATCCAAAAATTCCAGCCAACATCTTCCATGTTTTTCCAGATTTTTAACTCCTACAAGTTACATCGTATACATAGATCATCTAACCTACTTCATTTCCTCATCAAAATCACCTCCATTCCAACTCAAAAACATCTATGAAATAAATCATAAATCATATTGATCATTTATACAAAAACAAAACATGATCACTATGATTCACTATCATCTTAGTCCTTCTCATTGCAAGAACATTACACAAACACCTTTCTTAAGCATAAATTTCACCTTCATGATACCTTAAATCCCAATCTATTTCATCTATATAATAGCCTATAATCCATGGTTTTCATACTCTCAAAAATAGAACACAAACATACACATTCATTCATCAAATTTTCCAGCACTCATCTTCAACACCATTTTCACTATCAATCTTCTCTAATGATCATCATAATTGTTTCTCTTAAAACTAACCATGAAGAACAATATATTTAACTTATTTGTTTAACTCTAAGATCATCAATTCACGTAAACCTAGCTTCTCCAAAGCTTACACGATCATCAACTTTCAAGAAGGAAAGTTTATGTTTTCTAGTAACAAGATGTTGATAATCGAATCTTGTTGAAGTAGCAAGGTGTTGGATGATAGTAAGGTTTAACATTGAGGGTTGGGTTATGAGAGTGAGTGTTGTGAAAATGGAGAGAAGAAAATGAAGAAGAGAGCATATGACAAAAGTGAAAGACAATGGAAAGATGGTCTTTTAAATGTGAGTTTCATATGGGTTATAAGCTTGGTGGGTGTCATGACATTAAATAATTTATGCTAACATTTTTTTTCCTGTAATGCTAAATAACACTTAATTGCTTAGTCCATTTTTCTCCCAATTGTCACACAATTTTCTATGTCACTTGTCAATAAATCCTAAAGTCATATATCACTCATTTCTACTACCATTTGTCAATTTATCTTATCACTTGGCATTCTTCCTAATCCAAAAATACACATAATTTCCTAAATCTCTCAATTATAACAATTAAACTCCGAATTAATAATTGGAACCATCATGCCAAAATTCAAGACATAAAATTCACAATTTACATTATGATCATTTTAAAATCATTCATATCCCGAAATGTGTCAATTGAGTGCATATACAGTATTTACAATGTGTACAAAAATTAAAATTCGTGTGTATGCTCATGGTATGCATGTGAATGCAATGCACCTCATAATTTCTCAATGTTATTTCTCACACATCTCGATAGCCTCGGGCTCTAACTCTCAATATGT
>JAOTAY010023167.1:0-30376 GCA_025629805.1 Erythroxylum baracoense | reverse complement strand
GGGAATTCCTCCCCCGTGGGCCACGGGTCCAGATGTCACGTAAGACGTCGGGCCGTTGACCCGCCCGGGGAGGGGTTCCAGCAGTTGTTGCTGCCAGCCTCTCCAGCCATCCTTCTAACTTTATTTTCTTTATTCTTCTTATGTTTATTTCAGTTGATGTATGAGATGAATATGAGGATGATGAATACTTGTTTAAGGATGTTCTAAACTCTTTTGGGATTTATTCTTGAATCAATGATGATTTGATTACTTTTGTTGTTAACTGGTTTGGGTATTGTGATTATTTATCATTTTTGCATACTTCGGTAACAAATCGAGATAGTGAACTGATAGTAACATGATTAGGTTGGGCAATGAGAGTTAACAACCTAATAGATCACATAAATAATCAAATTGGTAATTATATGAAGAGAGATCTTGTGTGAGGACCCAATTGTCTATTTGAGTGCTTAAGAACTAATTCGAAGGTAGACTGTTTATTTAACTGAGAGATTACAAATTTAGAACTTCAAATTTAATTAGGGATTATGATTTAAGGTTTAATGATTAGGTCTCAATAGGGGATAACCAACCCTGTGAAATTCTAGGACCGATACCCATTATCTCAAAAGTAATTAAGTCAGCAATTGACGATAGGATAAATCCCGTCTCCTCATTATTGGTTAATCTTCCTTGTGTGATTTTTCAATTGTTAAATGGTTGTGTTCAATTTTGATTTCCTTACATTAATTTTAGAGTTTCATTCTTAATCAATCAATTCAATCACTTAAGCATTTTATTTTCATTTTAGTTACAATTTTTAGACCTTAGATAAAGTTCGAGTCTAATTAGTTTAGCTAATTTCTTGTGAGATCGACACCTCAACTATTACGCTTACGACTCATGCACTTGCGAAATATTGAGGTTTTATAATTATAAAATCTACTTAACAATGTGTGTGCTTGGTTGTTTATACATTTACTTCATGAACTTAGTGATTAATGCTTCGAAATGCTTAAGACTTTCATTTTAGTTCATATTTGGTTTTAGATACAATTTGGAAGCACAATAGCTAAAATGACTTAAAAGCACATTCCTTGAATCATCTTGTTGACGTTCAAACTCATTTGTCTTTATATGAAAAAAAGGAGATGGATTAGGGTGAAAACAGGACAAGAAAATGTAATAAAGTGAAGTTTCAAGATGACCTAAAAGATACAAATTCGTGCACTATTTCAAATGGTGTAAAGTTTTGGTAATGCACGACTAGATGCACGACAGTGCATCCAACTGTGCATCCTCCCAAAAACCTAATTTCTTTTGAAAAGGGACATTTGAGTGTTTAAAAGCGACATGAACCATTTTTGGACAAAGAGGAGGGGAATAAATGTTGATTCTTTGGGATATATGGAGGGATAAATGTGTTAGATTGTTGAAGGAAATCAAAATAAAATGAAAAGTATGATGAGATCTAGTGTAGGCCTATTGTAGATTGATAAAAGGGATGCTTTAAAGGCTATTGACTTATTTTAAGAGGCTATTAGAGATGATTAACAAAATCTAAGCCTTAAAATTCAATGACCCATTGGAACTTAGGAATTATTACATGACATTAGAGATTTATAACTCTTAGTTGAGGTAGAAATCTAGGATCATGTGGCTAAGGGAAGAGGATAGGAAGGGAGTATGTCACTTCTAGATTATTTCAATGGTATTAGAGAAAATTTTTCTAATACCCATATTCCCAATCATATAATAAGGTTTGGAGTGATCATATGAACGTTAGTTATGGAGGGGATAGCTAGTAAAACTACTTCATAGAGAGGTAGCATGATGCAAAACAATTCTCACATAGACCAGAAGCCTCTTATTCCAAATCAAATACATCAATAGAAGACTTAGCTAAGGTTGTTACTGTTAATACTCTGCAATTTCATCAGGATGTGAATTGATTCTAGAAAGATGCTAAGTCTAAATTCCTTAACTCAATTAGCCAAATGGGTCAAATGGCAGGAACTATCAACAATTTGGAATCATAAAGCAAAGGGGAGCGGCCATCTCAACCAAAGGTGAACCTAAAGAATGTTAACATGGAAACCTTACAGAGTGGGAAGGAGCTTCAAAATCTGAGGAGGACTACTCAAAGGATTACTAGTGAAGAAGAAATTAAGAAGGAGCCTGAAGGAGAAAGGGATATATCATTTAGCTCAAAGGTGAATGTGATGTCCCTAATTATTATTAAAAATAACCCTTCACCTTTAGCTAGTATATTGGAAAAATTATATGAGAAGGCAAAGGATGAAGAGATATTAGAGATTTTTCAAAAGTGCAAGGACTCAGTAAAGATTAAGAGTTTAAAGATAGGGAAGAAAATGAATGTGAGTAATTAAATGGAGAAAACGAAAGTTGTGACACTTGAAAGGCACTTTTTAAGAGGCAACCCAAGAGAAGTTTGTTTCTTTTCCCTTATATTTTCAAATTTGATAGGATTATAATATGTGCTTTTAAGTTGTTTGTTTCTTAAGTGCATATGTGTTTTTAAGTTTGTTTGGTTTTTACGTGTTTTTAAGTTTTCAAACAATAAGAGAGAATTAAACAAACAAATAAACATTTTATTTTTAACAGCTTTTAGGACTATACAATCATAATTAGTGAGTGAATTGATTAGAAAAATTATTGGCATTTTGAGAATGTACTTTTACTCTTGTGATTGGTCAAATACATTATCTTTATAAACGTAGTGACTAATGGTAGATACAAACTAGTGAAAATTTAAGCCTTTATTAACTAACACATCCATATTAGTCTTATTGTCTTTTGATCATATTTGACCTTCATGACATGTACATCCTGACTTTGCTTTGAATTTCTATTCAAGACCACATTTTTATCACATGCATTAACATGAAAATGATATAGGCATTCTATGTTTTTACAAGCTACATTAGCCAAATAGCTATCTATCGATATGATTTTTCCTTTTGATAAGCCCTCTTGAGCTTTAGTAACCTTTCATTTTATGTTAACCACATTACATTCTTTTAACCTAACTAAACGTCCTACCCAAGCCTTAAATCTAGTTGAGCTTTTTTTGATTGTTGATGATTATAGATGCAGTGTGGGGGTGTGCATATATTCGAGTTGGTTATAATTTATGGAAATCTATTTTATGTCTTATCAATGAATTCCATTGTTGCTGTAGTTTCTTTTAAATTTTGGTTGAAAAAAAGAAGAAGAAAAAAGGAAAATAAAAGTAAAAGTAAAATAATTAAAATAAAATTATCAAAGAGGAATTTCATTTCTTTTGTAAAGTAGTCCATGATATTTTTTCCTCCTAAAGTTGCATGGAATGAATGATTTGACTATGATGCATATGATGGAAATGTTGTTTTGAAGGGTCACTCCTTATAGTTGCAATGTATAGTTTATCATCAATTTTTATTAGTTATTCCTTCTAATTCCTTATGCTTCATATGGTTTGTGGTGTAAGAGTTTTAATATGAGTTGTGAAACATAGTTTGTACATTCATTATAGTTTATGGTACCTAGTTTTGAGTGGATGATAATTTTTACGATTGATGTTCTAGTAAGTGCTTTTCTTGCTTCTCTAGCTTTGATGCATTTTACACTACACTATCCAAATACATCTCACTTTAACCTTTTCCTACATTACAACCTTAAAAGTTCTTTGATTCATGATTATACACGTGAATCCTAGTGGTGGACAGTAGAAATGATAAGTAAAGTCATGGGATGTCATGATCATGAATGGTGTTTAAGTGTATCTATGTATAAATTTTATTTACACACACTTTGTCCAAGTCTACCACTAGATTTCTTAGTTTGTAAAGGTCATGATTGTTTCTTAATCATGAGTAAAAGCATTTAGTGTTTAGTTCTTGCTATGGTTCTAAAAGTTATTCATCTTTTCTTATAATTATATATTCTTAGAAAATATGGAAAATACGGAAGTGTTTTATTTTGTAACTTTAATTTTGTTGTTTTGCCTGAGGACGATCAAAGGCTAAGTTTAAGGGAACTTGATGTTTTCATGATTGTTTATACATTTACTCTATGACATTTAGTAATTAATGTTTTGAAATGATTAATGCGTTCATTTTAGTTCATATTTGGTTTTAGATACAATTTGGAAGCACAAGAGCTAAAATGAGTTAAAAACACATCCTTGAGCCATCTTGATGATTTTCAAACACATTTTTCTTTGTGGAAAAAGAAGGAAATGGATTGGGGTGAAGATGGGATAAGCAAATCCAAGCAAGTAAAGTTTTCAAAATGATTGTCCAAGTGCACTATTTTGAATGGTTCAAATTTTTGGTGATGCACGGTCATCCATCTAACTGTGCATGCTCTCAGAAACCTAATTTCTTCCATAAAGGGACATTTGAGCGACTGAGCTATGAACCATTTATGAAAGAAGAGGAAGGGCAGAAATGTTGATTCTTTAGGATCTACAGAGGGCTAATCTTCCTTCTTCTAGTGCGAAGGTGAAATGGAAGCTAAAGAACATATTTTAGTGTATCTTCATTGTGTATTGTTGTTCTTTCTCTCTTTAGGGATTATTAATGTTATCCTTTCCTTATTGATTTAGCTGTTCATTTATGGATGATTAGTATTCTCATTCTCATTTAATTGTTTATGTATGAACCCAATGCCAAAATATGACATACAATACGTAATAGTTGTGTTTAAGATTCACTAATGGTGTTGAATCATTAGGGATAACGTAACATAGGTTAAATGATGCAAGCTTGTGTGGTTATTTCCTAGATTAATCTATTTTCCTAGTTTGTAATGCGACTATCATACTAAATCTAGAGAACTTGTTCTAGGTTGTTTGATAACTAGGTTTAGTTAAAAAGCTTGTTTTAGTTAAACATAACCTAAGGGAAAATCGAGGGTAATAGAGCTTATTGTTATCTTATGGTTAATAAGATCTAAGAGAGGTGTGAAAATAACAAGACAATGAAGTATGTTTATTTATATGTAAGCTGAGATTGAACCAAGAACTGGATTCTAAACTCATTCATCATTTTTCGCCTTTTAATGCTTTTTAATTTGATTTGTTTTCTTTAGTTCAATTTTACTTTATTTTGCTATTTACATCTAACCACCGCCCTTATATCCTAAACATGGATTTTTTTCATTGCTAAAACTCCCTATGGATACAATCCTTACTCATTGTTGCTATAAATAGTGTGGAGAGTTAGGTTTAGTTTCTGGTGCATTCGACACGGATTAACTAGACAAAAGATAAAAGTAGGAAATTCACTAGCAGCTTATATAGAGAACTATTATACTCCTAAATGAAAGGTCTAACTTATTCTGGGATACTATAGTGACTACTTCACATGCTTTTTGATATGTGCTTAACTGATTGTATAATTGTTCCATAATACTTAGCCATTAATGACATGAAATTGCTTAAGATACTCATTTTGACTCATATGTGATTTTAGGCATAATTCGGAAGCAAAGAAGTTAAATTAAGTCAAAAGCTCTATATTTTGTCTATTTTTGAAGATTCATATTCACTTGTCTTCTTGGAACAAAAATGATAAATATTGGAGCAAGTAAAGAAAAGAAAATCAAGATGATGAAGCTATATGGAAATTGCATATGTCAGCCTCATGTAAAAACATGAATTTAATGGAAAGCATTTTGGAATTATGGTAAAACAAAGATGGAGGGCTGCAACAGGTGGAAACATGAAATTATAGCAGAAAAATAAAACAAGAGAATAAAACGCAGTAGGTTTATGTTGTTCATACAAACAGCATAAACATTGTTTCACCTGAACAGTGTGTTTCATGCACCAACCAATAAGACAAAAACACAACGTCCATAGAATACCGAAATGCAGACACACAGCTTAATTGATATGTACTTTTATCAGTATTTTGATATGTGTTTCGTGTTTAAGTTGATTGTGTAGTGTGTATTTAGCTGAAGATTTATGTTAGTTCATAAACATTTGTGTTTAAGTGTTCTTTGGGTGTTAACATGTTTATGAGCTTCAATTATATATATATGAGGTGTCGTGATGAGTGTGTTAGTGTCTGAGGGCATTTAGATGAGTTTCAGAAGAGAATCAGGCCAAAACACATGGCCACGATCGTGGGGGACCTGCCCCGATCGTGACAGAAGCACCAACATAGACCCATGATCATGGAAAATATTCCACGATTATGACAGAAGCTCAAGCATAGGGCCACGATTGTGGGGAATCTGCCACGATCGTGATAGAGAGCATGTAAACCAGACATGATCATGCACCACGAAGCCACAATCATGGCCTGTTTATAGATAGACATGGAGTCACTTTCAGATTCAAGTTTTCGAGGGATAGTTTAGACATTTCAGACCTCAGAAAGACACCAAAGTTACCTTAATTGTTAAGGACTATAAAAGAATTATGATATCACCCTAGAAAGGAGATGAGATTCTGCCTACTTTTGAAAACCTAAAAGAGAGAGAGAAAGAAGAGACAGAGAAAAGAAGAAGAGGGTTCCGACACCGAAGCTTCCCGAAATATGTGATCTCCTAATGCTGCCACTCTCCTGAGTCATCCAACCTGAGTTTCGTTTCCTCTCCACTTATTTTTTTATTCATTTAAATGTGTAAGATTGAGATGGGCTGTATTGTTATGGATTTTGAGTTGATAATGATGTTCTAACTTTACCTTTGGGATTTCACTTATCTTTAATGTTAATCTAGTTTATTTGTGTTTACTTGAGTTGGGTGTTGTAATCGATTAATGTATGTGCATATTTCGGTAACAAACTGAGAGGGTGAACTGGATCAAAATTATTAGATAAGATTAATGAGAGTTAGGCGATCTAATTAACCACTTAATCAATCTAGTCAGTAATTTCATGAAGAGATATCCCATGTAAGACCCGATTATTTATTAAAGAGCTTTAGAACTAATTAGAATTATGAGTAATTTGTGAATTGAGAGATTGCAAGTCCATGATTGAAAATTAGGGTTTATAATTTAGGGAATGATTATAACTCTAGAGAGAGTAATCAACCCTACAATCGTTTAGAACCGATACCCCGTGAACACACAATTGGCTAGGTTAGCATTAATAATAACTAAAATCCCCTTTTTCATAACTCGATTATTTCTCTTGACAGATTTCCATTATTACGTTGTTTGTTCGTTATTAGTTTGTTTAATTTAGTTTACTGTTCAGTTCAATATTCAAATTTGAGTCTTAAATAAAGAGCAACCTAAATTAAATGGTGCCTAAGCACAACCTCTGTGGGACGATATCTGCTTTTTGCTAGAAGTAACGACCCGTATATTTAAGGTTTTTAGCGTAAAACTCATAATTAGTTTTGCAATCAACAATCATATCCTAGGTTATTTGGTGGTTAGGTTTAATTAACAATCGTGTCTTATTTAAAGACAACCTAAAGGAAAACTCGGGTTAATAATTAACCCACAATTAATAGTTTCTATGAGAGGTTTGAGAACAACAAATCAACAAAATATGTTTAATTAGGTTGTAGGCTGAGATCGAATCAAATAATCGGGTCCCTACTGAATTCCCCATTTTAAACATTCTTTTACCTGTTTTCTTTACATTGCTTTTGTTAGTTATTTTAGCTTTATTTTATTTTCTTATTTCTAAAACCAAAAGCCCCATAAACCTAAGCACCGTTTAATTTCATTTCAACAACTTTACACACACTCTTTTTAGGATCGACCTAGACTCACCACTGCTATAGTAATAGTTTATTTTTTATTTTGACTAATGTAATAATGCACTGTCAATTTTGGCATCGTTGTCGGAGAGCACAATGTTTTAATTTTTGTTTGTGATTTTAATTGGTGTTTTGTATATATTTGTTCATAATTAGTTTATTTTGCATTTATTTATTGATCTTTTCATTTTCTGTTTAGTTGTGTGTTAAAAAAATTGACAAAAAAATTGACATAGATAAAAGTAATTTTTTTATAACTCTTATTCTCAATCCTAGAACCAAGTTTGGATTGATCAAACTAACTTTAGTTATGGATGGGATAACTATAAGAAATACATCATGATAGTTTGCAGCACAACATTTCTTGTATAGACCAGAAGCTTTCTATCATAATTCTGGTCCATCTCTGGAAGAGTTAATTAATATTGTGAACTCTAATACTTTGCAATTACAGCAAAATACTCTTCAATTCCAGTAGGATGGAGGGAAAATTTTGCAAAATATGTGGTCTAGCTCCAAGATTTGGAGAGTCAACACGACTCAAATATATCTTTAGAAGAATTACTTAATATTATGGCTACTAACAATCTTTAAATTCAACAGAATATTCAGTAGCTGTTTTAGCAAGGTGTAAAGAAATCTGACAGGATACTCTGCAATTCCAGCAAGATGCATTGCCTTGATAGGGAGATATCACTCATATGGAACCGTAAAATGAAGAGGAGTAGCCTTATCAACCTGAGGTGTACCCAGTAGATGTTAGTGTGGAAAAATTACAGAGTGATGGGGAGCTTGAGAATTTTGAGAGCAATAGTCAAGGAATTGCTTATGTCGAAAAGTTGAATAGGAGCTTGAAGCAGAATATGATACATCAAATTGGTCTGAGGTAAGTACTCAGTCTGTAACTATTTTCAACACTAACCCTTCACCTTTGCCTAATAGGCTGAAACAATTAAACTAAGAAGAGAAAGGCAAAGAGTGATTCGAATTATTCCAAGAGAGCAAGGACTTAGTAAAGATGAAGAATCTGAAGATAGGGAAGACACTAGAGGTGAAAAATTATCAACCAAAGCCCTATCGTGTGGAGGAACCACATGTGTCACCAGAAGACCATAATTTTGTCACGTAAGGAGAAAAAGGAGTCGAGCCAGCAACACTAAACAAAGGCACTTCTTGGGAGGGAACCAAAGGGAAGTAAATTTCTTTTTCTTTACTTTTTCATATTAGTTTTTATATACATGTGTGTTTTTGAATTTGTTTGTTTTTACTTGTTTGAAGTAGCACCTAGCAGATTCCTATTCAAGCTTCATCTAGTAGCCTTATAAAGAGGAATTGACTCCAACTTGTCACTTTCTTTACAACAAATACTTGCATTATTAAGGGAAAATTTATAGCCTACATAAAGACTACTTCTAAAGGTGTAGGTTAAAACTCTCCTTGTATAATCTTAAAGGTTGTTTTAACTATAGTCAACTTAGCCACTTCTCATATATAAACTATTTAGTAAGGTTTATTGTACATTTGGTTTATTTTAATGGAATGATTTTATTACCTTTCAAAAAAGTAAGTATCACGAACTCCTTTTGTTTAGAAAACATAGTTATAATAAAAATGTCTTTTTTAAAAATTACTCTTTATGGTGACAAAAAAATAGAAGGCATTGGGTGCAACATTTTTTCATATTATGTAAATAACTGACATGGATTAAAAAAATTCCTTTCTTTAAAAATTATTTAAAGGAATTATTAAAAAAAAAGTCAATTTTGCAAATATGACATCAATATAATGTCTTGATGGAAAAAGTCATCATATTGAATTCTTTCTATATTGTATGTATGGAGCAACTAAATATAGAAATTTCTTGAGAATTTGTTTCTATAGACGTGATTTAGCATAAAGGCAGAGAGATAGGAGCTCCAAAATATAAGAAATTTTTTTAAGAATGGATATTATTAGTTAAATTCTAACTACGAGCAAAAGGAATTTATTTGTCCAGTTAAATCCTTCTTAGAATGAGATATCTTAGTAGTTGATAATCACTAAAAGATAGCCTCTTAGTGGTTATAAGTACTCTTAGATACTTTAATGGAGCTTGCTACAACTTGAGTTCAATAACTAGGGACAATTTCTTAACCAACCCAAAGTCACTTATAAAGACAAATAAGGAGTTTTTAGCTGAGTTTATTTTGAGATTATACATTTTATTAAAGATTTCTACACTAGTTTATCGTGAGATTAATTTGTTATCTACACCACTTATAAGAATCAAATCATCAATAAATGAGAGATGAATTATTGTGAGTTTTTATGATTATTAATATATGTGAAGTCTCCTTTTTGTTCAATTTTATTCTTTGTGGGTCTGGTCAAATCTTTAATTAAGATAGTAAAAAAGTAAGGGGACATAAGTTCTCTTTGCCTTAGCCCTTTTGCATCATTACACATATGTATTGGTTATCCATTCACCAAGATGCTATAGGATTTGGTGTTTACACATTGGTTCAACCATAAAATAATTTATTTTAAGAAACCAAAGTCATATATGATGCTAAAAAGAAAGTTCTAATTGACCATATAAAAATCTTTGTGTGAGTCAACTTTTAAGGATCAACTACTAGAGGTTTTCTTCCTATGGTTTTTTTTTTAAATTGAGCTATGAGCATATTTTCACTAATGCTTCTTTCCTTAGTGAAGTTCCTTTGATTAAGACTTATAATATGAGGTAGAACTACTTAGAGACTCAAGCAGAGCATTTTAGTAATGTATATAAGACATTACAACAAAAGAAAAACCTATAATATTTAAGAAATGATGGGTTAGGTGACTTGTTTATAAGACAAATAAATTTTTTATTTATCTTATTGAGCATCTTATCCTTATTGAAAAATTCCATTACAACTTCAATGACTAAGCTCTCTATCAAGATCTATACTTTATTATAAAGAAGTCATTAATCCATAACCCAGGGGCTTTACTAGGATTAAGAATAAGTAGAGATTTTTTGACTAGGATTAAGAATAATTAGAGATTTTTTTTACTTTGTAACTAGTAAAAGGATCTAGGATATAATGAGCTTAATTTTGGTTGATTAATGATAAGTGTCAATTACTACATGTTTTTAGAATTATTTTGAGAGTATTTAGCTTGTGCTTTAAAGATTTTTATATAATTTGGTACTTAATTTGCTTTATATTTTGTTTACAAACCTTATTTTAGGTCTCCAATGAAGAAGGAGTGAATCTAGGCAAATTAGAGTCAATTTAAAGAAGTTTTAGAGTGATTTTAGAGGAATATAGTCTGAACATAGCCCTATATTTGCTAACAGGACACCTATGTTTACTCTTGCTTAATAAAACATTTTGATTCTATCAAAACTTGGCATGTAATGGAACACAACTTAAACATATAAACATGTTTACCCCGTATTGAGTTGTAATGCACCACTCTCATAGAGCATATACCTGAACATACTAACTAATATTTGAGAACATACTCTACGAGGATGGCATGTTAAGACAATCAGTTATCTCATTGCAAAAATTTTTTCAAGCATCAAACACATCTTAAGTAAACTAATAATCATTTTTGGTCCATTTTATTTGCAAACATCTCCAGTCGCAAATGGTATTGCACTTTACAATTTACTTATATATTTTACAAGATTTGACAAATACAACTCAAATATAATTATCACTGAAACATTTACAGGTACAACTGATCCTGACTGCTAGCTCATATTCAATGCAGTAGCTATACTTCAATTAGTCTAACTAGATCTTCTCTGAGCCTGAAAAGTCAATGATGCAATTTTTGTGAGTTTTGGGAACTTAGTGAGTGAACTATCCTCGATGTGTTCACTCATAACAATACACATATGAAAACTAATTCACCATCCATCTCAACTAAATTATACATCATGAAAATCACACATTTCACATACTCATTTCATAATAGTCTAATCATTTTCTTAATCATTTTCAACATCACAATTTAGTAAATTCATTTAATCTTTCACATAATACATGTATGTCTATAAATGCAAATACACGTATGACCCACTTTTGTTGTTACTTTGATGTGATCGAGCGCTTATTACCTATCCCATATTCGTTATGCATACTGGGCTCATTGATAACTGTTCTGTATCTATTTTAGATACTGAGCTCATTGATAACAATCCTGTATCTATTATGGATACTGGGGTCATTACAATACTAAGCCTGTGGCTCTTTATACTCATTTTTAAGCTTTAAGCACTTTTTTCATTGGCCACTCTAGTTACAACTCCTTTATCTGATCATGCATCTCAATGTTATGACATGCATCATTTCTCATTATATAGAATCAATCACTTCCATTCATTACACATTGTCATTTCACTTTTTCGTCAGATTTATGTCCTGCATTCAAAGTTGCGTAAAGTACACTTATTTCTTTCAAATTCACATTCAATTATGAACACCTCCAATACAATCTCAGTTATCAAACTCCTCAGACTATCAATGTCTGGAATCACCACATTCACATTAATAAGATTTCAATAACTGAAATTTAAATAGACATAAATCAATCCTTGTGAGAACATCTAGGTTGACTCATAGTACGCTCTAGATTAGCCATTGTCTTCATAATCCGGAAACATCTAGATAGTGATGTTCAATCTTATGTATTTATATTCAAGCAATACACACATATTTCACACATTACTAATTTGATCAATCACATAAGTATTAATCATACACATATGTATATGTGTTATGTACAATGCATGCTTAAATGACTATTTCTAGGTATGTATCCTTAAATCACAAGTCTTGATCATTCTATCATTATCATTGGAATATAACTAGTTTGCACTTAGGCTTACACCTCAATTATACTTGATTATTCTAATTCCATCAATCAATCATCCACCAATGTGATTCTAACAGTATATGATCACATAATATCGAAATTCTCATTCAAAATTACTTAATACACCTTACTCTCTTTCTTTAGATCTCATTTATTTTCTTAAAAATGTCTTCATTCATATAATACTTATAAATTTCCAGATTTGGATAAGTGGTATCATCAATTCATTCTTATGTTACTACACCAATTATCATCCTAAACATATCAAGCTCTTTATCAACTAATCAAGCATCAAATTAGTTCATTTTAAACCTCATTTTAACCTAAATGCATCATAGGAAAGTTCTTTATCATTAGTTGGTTTAACAATTGCACAAAACTGAAATTACCATTTCAAAACCTTGCCTATGATCATAGGGTACCTTCCTACGATCGTGACAGAAGCTAATGCGTCTGTCCACAGTTGTGGGATGACTAACATGATCATGGACCACCCTTTTTCCTTCACCTTTCTAGATTTTTAAACCTTTACTTACTATATCCAAGACATCTTATGTATAGTCCATCATTTATACTTCATTTCTTCATCAAAATCACTTCAATTCCATCTCAAAAACATCCATAAAACAACTCATAAACTAATATTAATCATTTATACAAAAACTGAACATGAACATCTCCATTTCTTCATCCACGTTACAGCACACATTCAACTCTATTAATATGATCAATCCATCTCAAAACTATCATCATAAATGCTTATATTTAAAACAAAACATGAAGAACCATATCTTACTTGTTTAACTCTAAGCATCTTCAAAATGTGGGTTAACTGGCTCTCCCATACCATACGATTATCATCTTTTAAGGAGAAATCGGTTAGGTTTTTCAATAACTAGATGAAGGCAACAAAGTATCTTGGAGTGGTTGGTGTTGAATGATAGCAAACTCATTATGGTGAGGGTGAGAGTGAGATAGTCATGAGCAAAGAAGAGAGAAGAAGGTAATGAAGAAAACATATAGGAAAAGTAAAATGAAAGATGATCTTCAAGTGTGTAAATCATGTAGGTTAAAAGTATAGAGACTAAAAGCTTGGTGAGTGTCATGACATATATCATGAAACTTACCATATAATAACCAAATTAATGTCTTATTGTAATGGTACCCCAAGTCATTTAATAACTAGGCCATTTTTCTCCCAATTTCTAAACCAATTTTCACTCAATTTCCTTTGCAACTTGTTAATAAATCCTAATGCCACTTGTAACTTATTTATATTACCATGTATCAATTATTTCTAATACCATTTGTCAATTGTCTTACCACTTTACATTTTTCCTAGAACAAAAATACACATTAATTCATAAATCTCCCAATAATAATAATTAATTCCAATTTACTAATTATAACCCATCAACTCTTGTCATTGGTAACCCAAAGTACAAGACATTGCAAACGCACATTCACAGCTCATTCATTATACCCAGTCATTTATCACGTTAATCTTAGTTCTATACCCTGGAATATGTCAATTGAGTGCAATTTTTCTATCTCACAATTTATATGTGTATGCTAATATTATGCATTTGAACATAATTATGAAAATTATGTCATAAATGTACCAATTTCGTTCTATATGCTGCCACTCATATGACTCACCAATTTAACATTTTAAATCTCTCAAAAATTTAAGAGAAGGGATGCTACGTGACTACTTCTCCAAAACATGCGACATGACGGAACATAAGTCAAATATAGTTCCATGTTAGTAATATGATAGAAACATAGACCCATGTTGGTGAAAAATATTGGTAGTGTTTGGTTACAAAAAAGAAGTTATGGAGCAGTAAATTAACAGGAGTTACATTATGAGATTAAAACAGTGAATACAAAAGGTCACATATGTATAGTTAGATCAATGAATGAATAATGAGAGTTGCATGGAACCTTAGAGATGGAACCATATAAAATTGTAAAGTTAGGTTTAAACCTAACATAGTAACTCATAAAATGACTTAATGCATTCTTATTTCTTTAATTTCTTTAAATTTTCTTTTTCAAATCAAAGATATCAAAAAGATGGTCAATAGGAGTAGTTACAATCATTAAAAGATCAATAGTCACACTCATTTAACTATACTATAGAAAATAATAGGTACACTTACCTTAGTGACTTCTTTCAATATTGTTTTATGTTTAGAGATATATAAAACCACTTATCAAGTTTTTAAAATTGTTTCTAAGGACTAAAATATAATGAAAGTCTTATTTTATTAATATAACCAAAATTTATTTTATTTTCACATTATTTTTATTAGTCTAAATTTTTAATTTTTTCCTTCAATTTAATTATTTTTAGAGTTCTCTTTCTCGATCTTGCATTTGTGGCTAAATTTTAGGATTTTTTTATTTAGTGCTACAACTTCTAAACATAATGGTAGGATGTGGAGGGCAGTATTTCATGGGGGACTATGATATGTTGTTATTTATGGTAGCATTGGAGGCTTGGAATGAAGGGCAAGATAATATGTATTTGGAAACTGAACAAAAGGAATTGTAATATTTATGGTGGTGGCAAACCCAATCATAATTGTCAGGAGCCTTACAATATGGGGCAATTAGATGAACCAAATTTTACGGGCAATTAATCTTAAAACATCCTTTATTGTGGTACTTATAATCTAGTATAATTATAATCTAGTATGGAGATACTATTACAACCTTGCATAAAACAATTAAGTTCCACCCGAATTCCTTCAAAAATAATAATAATAGTGAAAGTAAAGCATTGAGGAGCTCGTGATAGGATTTGTTACTTTAACTAAGGCTACCATCCAAGGAAATGAAAAGTTTATTCAAAATCAGTGAGCTCCACCAAGAATATGGAAATTCATATTGGATAACTTACTAAGTTTGTTTTTAAAAAGCAACCAGGTTCTTTATCTAGTAACATTGGGCCAAATACAAGGAAGCAAGTGAGTGAAATAATTTTGAGGACTAGGAAAGAGTTGCAAGTTAAAAAATAAAGAAAGAAAACAGGGAGAAGTTTATTATATAAAATGAGAAATAAGAGAAGAAGGATTACGAGAATAAGAAAAAGAAGGAAGAGATGATAAAGAAGAAAGTGGTTAAAGAATCTAAGTCAAAGATTCCATACTTGAGTAAGTTCGAGATAGATAGAAAGGAGGACAAACTTGGTAATTTTATAGAGTTGTTTAAGAAAGTACATGTTAACATAGCTTTTGTTTAAGATCTTTTGTAGATGTCAAAGTATATCAAATACTTAAAGGACTTCCTTTCTAATAAGAAGAAGTTTGTTGAGTTATCAGTGGTTGATTTGATTAAAGAGTAATCCTACATCTTATAAAGAGAATAAGGAGAAATGAACAATATAAGTCTATTGGAACATAAAGAAGCAATTGCGCCAAAGATTTCAAAGAAGAGTAAAAGCAAGTCTTTGATTGTGGATGTAGGATAAGTCAAGGGCTTGAGAAGAAGTCCAAATGAAAAAATTAGAAAGAAGATCTTGTTAGGAGGCAATTCAATACTTAGGTCATTTTGTTTTAATTTGGTAGCTGCTAGGATCTTTAGCTAGAATTTTAAACTTGTAGATTTTAAATTTATTTTGATATTCTTTAAAGATTGGATCGTACTTAAGATGAGACTTAATGGAATTTTGCAAGTTATATAGGCAACATTACGATAAAACATTAAAGATCATATTTCATTAACCCTAAACATAAATGAATAGCACTAGACAAGGTTGAGGATTCTTTTATTATTACGAGAGCATTAACTATCCTTACCTCCTTTCCTTTATTTTATTTTTTTCATTGTTCTTGCATAATTGGTACATTCAGGAAAATGTACAACTAAAGTTTTGACTCACTAAATAGTTAAGATATTTTATGGTTAATTTGATTTTGACTTGCTTCATTAATATTGAGAATGGATACTTAATTTGTAATATAATACTTTTTGTATAAGTTGTACTTACAATTGAGTTAAAAGTGAATTCTTTTTTAAGCATTTTCTTTATCATACAAAAAAGGAGAAAAATATGAATAAGTGAGCTTTAAATAAATTCACTTTATTGGCTTCAAACCAAGTAAAAAGGTTAGAACAAGGAGTAGTAAATGATGACTTGATTAAGTCACTGAGAGTATCCAAGATAAGATGTTTAATCTCGCATCAAAAATTAGGTGACTTTTTAAACAAGCTTCTAAATGCTCTTATGTTTATTTTAAAGTTAATACTTGTACTTTTTGTTAAACTAGTGCTTTAAAGGCGATCACCTTTAGTACTTTTGTACAAACTTTATTTTTATTAATAAAGCAAAAGGCATTTTTCATTAACTTGATATTCGTTTATGTATGAAGTGATATTGATCTTAAATCGAATTAATGAAGTCCATGATACAAAATATAGCATGAAGGAAATCATGATGAGATCATTATCGTGAGATTCTTGATAGTTGAGAATTGCATTGTATTTTAGGGTTTGATTTGTTAAGTAATTAGTGTTATTTTGAGTGTTTTGTGTGTATTTAGGTTTCAAATGTGTTAGTTTATGTGTTTGGTTGTTTTTATGGGTTAGTATGAAACTTTGAGCTTAATTTGTATTTTTGTAGGTACCTTGATGTGTGTGGTAGTGTTGCAAGGTAAACAGGGAAGAATGTGAAGATTTAAAGAGTTTTGGCCTAAAAGACATAGGCCACGATCGTGTACATTAGCCAAGATCGTGATAGAAGAGGAAGAGCCAGCAGCAGCCAGGCCATGATCGTGCACCAAGAGGTCACGATCGTGATAGAGAGTGTCAAGTCAGGCCATGATTGTGCACTTCAGGCCACGATCGTGATAGAAAGGTTAAAGTGCTGGCCACGATTATGGCGGTCAGAGCCACGATCGTGCCCTACATTGGGCTAACACAAAAACTCAATTTTTGGGTGATTTTTCAGACCATTTCGACCTCGAGTTTGACCTAAAGCTACTACAGAATAAAAAGAACAATACCTAGTAACCACAAGTAGTTTTTAGAGAACTAAGAGAGCTGTGCAAAAAGGGAGATTCTATAAAAAAATCCAAGAGAGATCTAAAGAGAGAATAAGCGATTAAGGAAGGAGACGAAGGAAAAGAAGCACAGAGATACGTTTGATGCAACGTACTTTCTGAAACAGGTGGTTTCCCGCAATTGCTACCTCCGAGATCCATTCCAACAGTATTTTCTATTTTTTTATTCGATTTAATTGATGTATGAGATTTGGATATTGATTAGGAATATTGTAGTTGAGTGTTGATCTTTTGCCTAAACTCACCTTTGGGTTTTTTATTCTTGAGATTAATGAAATTTATTTGATTCTGTTTTATTCGATTTATTTGTGATTCAATTTCAATTCTTCATAACTTGGCAATAAACTGAGAGGGTGAGCTGGGTGAAAATTATCGATTTAGGCTAACGAGAGTTTGATAAATCGATAGGTAGAGAGTTGAATCAAACTGATAAAGTGGTGTAATGAGAGATCGAACATAGAATCCCGGTAGGTTAATAGATAACTTTAGAACTAATTTAGGTTTTGGACCAATTGCAAAACGAGAGATCACAATTTCCACAATTTGAATTAGGGATTATTAATTACGATTAAGAATTATAACTCGAGAGAGAATAATTCACCCTAGGACTGTCTAGGCCCTTCACGTTGGAAATTACATAATTGGGTAGATTTTCTTTAGTTTCGAATTAATTCCCCCTTGCTCTCAATTGGTCACTTCTAGGTTGAGTTTCGAATTATTTGTGTGAGCAGGCTGTTTTGTTAATTCTTTTGGTGCTTTAATTTCTCATATTTGATTCTTAATTAATTTTAATTTTTACAATAGTTGTTTAATTAGGTATTGTGAACTTAGTTGCCGTTGGATTTTAGGACTAGTTTCCTTCCTCATGGGATTGAAACCTTAGGTACTAAGCGAACGACCCATGTGCTTATGATAATTACCAAGGTTATAAATAGTAAAACTTAGCGCATGTAACCTTGAGCAAACAAGTTTTTGGCGCCATTACTGGGGAAGGCAATTTAGTTCTATAGTTTAAGGTGTTAGAGTAGTTTTTAATTTTTTAATTTGATTCTTTTTACTTAGGAATCGTGCTATTGCATGAACATAAGAGCCACGAGGGGTTCGAGTTGTGCAATCGAGAAAGCATAAATGGTCAAGGAATTACAAAGAAACATGGATCAACAAGTCAACCTTAGCAGGCAACAACAAAGGACCCTCATGGATATTATGAGGCTAGGGTTCAATCCTGCAGACCAAGGAGTGGCTAGATCGCCTATTCAAGCGATCTCCTTTGAAATTAAGCCAGCCCTCCTGAATATGCTTCAACAAAATGTCCAATTCTATAGACTTGCAAATGAAGACCCAAATGCTCACATCGTGAGTTGTCTCGAGATCTATGATACTTTTCAATATCACCAGATGTCGAAAGATGCAGTGAGAATTAGATTGTTTCCCTTCACACTTAAGGATAGAGCGAAGGCTTCGTATCATTCACTGAGCCCCACTAACATTATGACATAGGACCAACTAATGCGTGCCTTCCTAGATAATTACTTCCCACTAACAAAGACCAACAAAATTATTAAGGAAATTACAAACTTCCAACAAGGTGACGGGGAGTCTACTTATGAAGCTTTAGAGCGTCACAAGGACCTGCAGAGGAGATGCCCACACTATAATTTACCCAAGGAGTTCCTGCTGCAGACATTTTACAACAGAGTGAACCCACATCTAGAGGCACCATTGATGCGGCATCAGGAGGATCGTTAATAAGAAAGACGATCGATGAAGCAGAGAAATTAATAAAGGAGATGGCCAGCAATAGCAGTTTATGGACTAGTGAAAGTAGTAGGCAACCTATTAACTTTAGGGACCAGAAGGGAGTTGTCACTTTCGATCAGATGACAGAAATACAAGCTAAGATCGACAACTTGACGTGACAACCCAGCAATATGAAGGCATCATCCTCAACTACAGTAAAGGCCGAGCAATAGAAGTGTGAGCTATGCAGCCAATTGGATCAAGATACGGTGGACTACTATATGATGAGAGATGATAACCTGGAGCAGGTTAATTATTGGGGCCCAATTTGGACGTGGAGGGGTAATAATCTCTACTCCATCACATATAACCCTACGTGGAAGAATCACCCAAACTACTTTTGGTCTAACAACAACAATGGAGGGCAGTTCAGACCCTAAGGACCATCAATCTTCCAATAGGACAAAACAAGCTCAATGGATTCAAAATTGGATAGAATTTTGGATAAGATAGGAGGAATGGAGGAATCACATAGGAGGCTCGAGAGTAAATTTGAGCAAGTCACAAAGAATCATGCTTCGTCTGTCCACAATTTAGAAGTCCAAGTGGGGCATCTCACAGAAGCAATGTCAACGCAGAGTGCTGGAACTCTTCCAAGCAACACTGAATCAAACCCAAAGGAGCATACTATGGTTATAAGCTAGAATCAGGACTACGAGCTGGAAGAGGTAGACAAAGGAGATGGTCAAGTAATTAAAGATGACCTTCCAATTGAGACTGTGAGCAAATCGATACAAATAACTTGACGGATATTCCCGCACTAATTTTTTGCTCATAAGGAATTATATGATAGGAGGGAAGTAGAAACATTACAAGAGATCGAGCCAAAGAAAGTCGAGGAAGTAACAGAATGAATGGAGGCTAATCTAAAATTACAAGAGTTCGTTACAAGTAAGGGGAAGGAGAGAATATTAGAAGACACCTCCAAGACACCCTATAGTATCAACAAGATTATCATAGATAGGGCATTCGCAGACGTAGGTGCGAGCATAAATGCGAAGCCCTACACTCTCAGTCTTAAATTGGGGTTACGAGAGTTAGTGCCCATAAAGTTTTTGATTAAGACGATCGATAGGACTTTACTTAGACCGATGGGAATTATACAAAATGTGCCGATCAAGGTCGATAATTTTATCTTTCCCACTAATTTCTATATTTTGGATATCAATGAAGATGAGGATACTCCGATGATTCTTGGATGACTATTCTTAGCCACTGCGCACTCAATTATTAATGTGGATGGGAGCAAACTAACTCTACGAGTAGGGAAAGAGCAACTGACCTTCAAGATGACTGCTAGAAAGTACAAAGCTCCTTCAACTCCAGTGGATTGCAACAAACCTGAACCTCGAGGAGAATGGGAAAACGTTAAGGATCCTATAAATGCTTTCTAAAAGAAGAGCTCGCGAAGGAGAAGGCAAGGCAAGGAAAAATTCAAGGTGGTAGTTGCAATATAGTAGCAAATATTCAGACTATGAGATTAATAATGACACTACCATCAAATCAGTCATTCTAACCACCGTGAGCTTTAAAGGAGCGTCGAGCTACTGACGTTAAAAGAAGCATTACATGGGAGACAGCCCATGGAAAAATTAGTTTATTGTTTAATTTTGTTAGAATAGTTGAATTTCGTAGTTAGGTTCATTCCTGTTTTGGTTCAATAAAAGCAAAAAGAGGAATAGGATTTTGGAATCATGGGGAAGAGTACGCAAGTATATTAAGAGAAGTGAAAAAGAACTATGAACTGATAGAGAAAAAGAATTGGAAGAAGAAGGACTTGGTGTCATGATACAGGCGTTGGCCAAGACCATGACCTATCAAGTCACAATCGTGGCCTGCGATTGAGATTTCCTTTGGTGGAACACCGCATGCCACAATCATGGTGTAACAGGCCACGATCATGGCATGTGACTATGTACAAAAGGGGAGGATGCGAATTTTAATTGACACATTTACCGTTTTACCCTTTTTGCCACCTATTTATTTTTCTTACTTAACTTTCACCGTCACTTTCATTTTTAGTTTATCTCTCTAGAACTCCAACTTTCAAACGCTCTAACATCTCTCTAGAATTTTTCATCCGTTAATTTTCCAAACTCAAACCAATCATGCCTCGTATCAAGCAAACTTCTCGACAGGAGCCTCACGGTGTACAACCAGTCGCGGGACGAGGGAGAAGAAACAGAGCAGTGGACTTTGGAGCTCCTTTTCCTATCTACACCAAGGAGGAAGGTATTCATTTCCATTCCCTTCATTCTAAACAAATTGTTGTGCCTAAATATTTTGATTTTGATACATTGGATAGGATAGAAGTGCGTGAGTAGGTAGAAAACTTAGCAGAGAGGATCTAGTGGGGTCAATTTATTAGATTCCAATTCCCCATTTATGAAGAGCTTACCTTAGAGTTTTTCACATCCTTGACCTTTAACCTTAAAACACTAAGAAATTATGGTTTAGATTGAGGGGGCGAGCGTATGAATTAACGGTAGATATCATGTATGACATATGTGGATTCCCTGAATCCACCATTGTCGACCAACATGATGACTTCCGTGCCTCTCAATACTGGCACGAGCTTCCTGGAATTGAGTGCTTTTATTCCAAAAATGCCCACAACAATATTATCCAGTCCTATGAACACTCGCTACTGCATAAATTTATATGTCAACTGGTCTTTGACAAATTATAGACTAACAAGTGTTCTACCAAGGAACTATTCATATTATGGTGCATGGACCATAATATTCTAGTATTCACATCTATGCATATGCTGAATGCTCTTACTACGACTCCGCGAAAGTGGAGCAACCATTTTGGAATAGGGTACCTGGTTTCTGCCATTGCAGAGCATTTTGGTGTGAAACGGAGGCGGTTCACAGTGCATCTGCCTGAGTTTCGTAACCACTGTCACCAATTTCGGGCAGAGATCATACACTCCACCAACATGAGTCTGTGGGAAATCAGAAAAGACATATGTGCAGACCAGGGTGGGTCAAGTAAACTTGAGCTCCGCACCTCCTACGTAGGCACAAGAGGCAACAACAAGCAAGGAATTGGAAGAAGAGGACCAACGCTGGACAAAGGTTTTGGATGTGATCTCCAAAACCAACAGAACACTACAGGAAGTGGTGCATACACAAAGATGCCAGAGCCGAAAGATCCATAAACTCCATCAGTATTTCGAAGCTCAAGGTGCTCAATTACCACCTCCCACACCATCACCACCTCCATCTCCTTTGGATTTAAGTCTAACCCAAAAATTTTTCAATTCTATATTGTTATGTGTTGTTTATTTTTCTGTTATTTTTATTTTTATTTTTATCATTAATCTTATTTGTTCTTTGTTATTTTAATTTCTATTTTCACATTTTGTTTATGTATGTGTCGTGTGTGTTTCCTTCTCATATTGAGGACAATGTGTTGTTCAAGTATAGGGAGGGATTATCTGTTTTTCTTTTGTATGTAAATTTTGCGTACTGTATGATAGTATTAGGTTGTATGGTGTGAAGTGTGTGAACATGTCAATGGCTTAAATTGAGTGATATTTTTTAATTTTGGACATAGTATATTAGGTTGTGAACAGTCATTTACTGCGAAATTAGTGAATTAGGGGGCTTTTGGATAAATATACAGCCTAATTAGGACTTATTGTAAATTTAGCACCCTATAGATTGTCACATTCATTCATAATTTGAAGCTTTTTAGCTAAAGAGCTTAACTATTATTTTTTCATATAAATGAATAGTTTAAAGCAACAAGGTAGGCAATAAAAAAAAGTGTTTAATAATCACTATTCTGCTGGCCTTCGAGTTATGAATAGAGCTAGTAGCCAGCTGAAAACGTGAAGTAGCTGAATAACTGGATCGACATGCATCACAAATGTGTGCCTTCGCATAAAAAGGTTATATTGATGTTTCAACCAAGCTGTTAATAAACGACTTAATCAAGTAACCAGATTGACATTCATCACAAATGTTTGCCTCTGAGTAAAAGGCTAAGTCCTGGGTTAAAAATAATAATAATAAATAAATATAAATAAAAATTGTGTGTTTAAATAAAAAACTACTAGACTTGTAATAGGCTTGAAGTTTCATAGAACTAAACCTAGGAACAGTTACCGAGTATGAGGGACCGAAAAATTATTAATGTGTGTGCACAAATGAAATGGGTAAATATGTTAACACTTGGTCTTGAGTTAGTTTTATATTTAGTTCAAAGGCCCTAAACGTATATTTTGCATGTTAATGATTTGAAATAATTCAAATAGGTGTGTCCAAGATTAAATTTTGTTCATGAAGATTAGAGCCATTGTCACATTATTGCATGGTGTGTTTATTTTGTTAGGTGTTGTTGTTTTGTTTACTTGAGAACAAGCAAATGTTTAAGTGTGGGGATGTTGATAGTTATGATTTGCATTGTGTTTTAGGGTTTGATTTGTTAAGTAATTAGTGTTATTGTGAGTGTTTAGTATGTATTTAGGTTTCAATTGTGTTAGTTTATATGTTTAATTGTTTTTATAGGTTAGTATGAATCTTTGAGCTTAATTTGTATATTTTTAGGTACCTTGATATGTGTGCTAGTGTTGTAGGGTAAATAGGGAAGAACGTTAAGATTTAAAGAGTTTCGGGCTAAAAGACATAAGCCACGATCGTGCACATTGGCCACGATCGTGACAGAAGAGGAAGAGACAGCAGCAGCCAGGCCACGACCGTGCACCAGGGGGCCACAATCGTGACAGAAAGGTTAAAGTGCTGGCCACAATTGTGACAGTCAGATCCACGATTGTGCCCTACGTCAGGCTAACATGAAAACTCAATTTTTAGACCATTTTTACCCTGAGTTTGACCTAGAGCTGCTATAAAATAAATAGAACAATACCTAGCAGCCATTAGTAGTTTTTAGAGAACGGAGAGAGCTATGTTAAAAGGGAGATTCTGTAAAAAAAATCCAAGAGATACCTAAAGAGAGATCAAGCGATTGAGGAAGGAGACGAAAGAAGAGAGGCACAGAGATACGTTTAACGTGACGTACTTCCCGGAATAAGCAGTTTCCCGCCGTTGCTACCTCTGAGATTCATTCCGACAGTATTTTCCATTTTTTATTTCGATTTCATTGATGTATGAGATTTGGATATTGTCTAGGAATATTTTTGTTGAGTGTTGATTTTTTGCCCAAACTCACCTTCGGGGTTTTTGTTCTTGAGATTAATAAAATTTAGTCGATTGTGCTTTATTCGATTTATTTGTGATTCAATTTTGATTCTTCATAACTTGGCAACAAACTAAGAGGTTGAGCTAGATAAAAATCATCGATTTAGGCTAACGAGAGTTAGGTAAATCGATAGGTAGAGAGTTGAATCAAATCGGTAGAGTGATGTAACAAGAGATCGAACATAGATTCTTGGTAGGTTAATAGACAACTTTATGACTAATTTACATTTTAGACCAATTGAGGATCGAGAGATCCCAATTTCTATAATTTGAAATACGGATTATTAATTAGGGTTAAGAATTATAACGCAAGAGAGAGTAATTCACCCTAGGACTGTCTAGGCCCTTTAAGTCAGAAATTACATAATTGGGTAGATTTTCTTTAGTTTCAAATTAACTCCCCCTTTCTCTCAATTGGTCACTTCTAGGTTGAGTTTCGGATTATTTATGTCAGCCGACTATTTTGTTCATTCTTTTGGTGCTTTAATTTCTGATATTTGATTCTTGATTAATTTTAATTTCTGCAGTAGTTGTTTAATTAGGTATTGCGAACTTAGCTGCCGTTAGATTTTAGGACTAGTTCCCTTCCTCGTGGGATCCACATCTTAGGGATTATGGAAACATTTATGCATTTTCCATATTTCCTAAGAATAGATAATCATAAGAAAAGATGAATAACTTTCGAAACCATGCATGGAAAGAATTCAACATTAAATTCCTCCACTCATGATTAATCACCATTCATCACCTTTAGAAACTAAGCAATATAGAGGTAGACTTCGACAGAATGTGTTTAAATAGTATGAATCCATAGGTACACTTAAACACCATTCATGATCATGACATTCCATAACTTTACATATCTTTTATTTCTCCACCACTAGGATTCATATGCATAATCATAAATCAAAGGATTTTTTAAGGTTGTAATGTGGGAAAAGGCTAAGGTGAAATGTATTTGGATAGTATAGTATAAAATCCATTAAAACTAATGAAATAAGAAAACACTCAATAGAACATCAAGCACAAAAACTAACATTCATTAAAAATTAGGTACTATAAGCTATGATGAATGTAAAAACTATGTTCCACACCTTAGATTCAAGCCCTCACACTATAAACCACATGAAGTATAGTCAATTAGAAGGGATCACTCATAAAAATCAATGATAAACAATACATTGAAAATATAGAAAGTCATCCTTCAAAGCAACATCTAAACCATATGCATCATATTCAAATCACCCATTTCACACAACTTTAGAAAGAGAAACTAATCATGAATAACTTTTCAAAACAATTGCATTTCCTCTTTGAAACTTTTATTTAAACATATTTTTCTTTCCTTTTTCATTTTTTTGTTTTGGCTTTTTCAAAAAAATGAAAAAGGAAAGAAAAATATGTTTAAATAAAAGTATCAAGGAGGAAATGCATTTGGTTTTTTCAAAAAAATGAAAAAATTTACATTAACATTGGAACTCTTTGATACGACATACAATGACATCCCAAAAATTATAACCAATCCACACATGTGCATAACCCCACACTTAACACTTTTGTACATCCACATCCACTAACAATCAACAAATGTTCCCCTAGCTTTAAGGCATGGGTAAGACATTTAGTTAAGCTTAAGGCATGTAATGTGGTTAACATAAAAAGAAAAGGCAATTAAAGCTTAAGGAGGCTTAACAAGGGAAAATTCATATCAATAGGTAGGCTATTTGGCTAATAGCTTATGAAACCAAAAAAAAATTCCTATATCATTTTCATATTAATGCATATGATAAAAATGTGGTCTTGAATAGCAAATTAAAAAAAAGTTAAGATGTACATATCATGAATGTCACACACAAACAAAAGACAATGAGACTGATATGGATGTGTTAATCTATAAAGACTCAAAATCTCACGGGCTTGTATCTACCACTAGCACCACTCTTCTAAAAATAATGTATATTGACCAATCACAAGAGTAAAAGTACATGTCCAACTTGCTATGAATTTTTCTAGTTAATTCATTCTCTAGTCATAACTATATAGTCATAAAAGCAATAGAAAAAGAGATAATGATTGTTTGTTTGTATTGATTCTCTCTCTTTTTATTTGAAAACTTAAAAACACATAAGAAATAAACAAAATTAAAAAACACATGCATATAAGAAACAAACAACTTAAAAGCACAGATGCATATCTTAACAAATGCGAAAATGTAAAGAAAAGAAATAAAATTCCTTTGGGATGCCTCCCAAGTAGTGTCTTTGTTTATTGTCATTAGCTTGACTCCTTGTTTTCCTCATCACATGACAAAGTTATGATCTTTAGTGTCACAACTTGCACTTTCCACTTGAGATAATTCAGTATAACACCTGAGTAAATGGCCCCTCATGTTCAGTGTCTTCCCAATCTTCAAACTTTTAATCTTTACTAAGTCCCTACACTATTGAAATATCTCGAATATTTCTTCACCTTTTGCTCCTCATTTAATTTCTCTAACCTACTAGGTAAAGATAAAGGATTAGTGTTAACAATAATAAAGGACTCAGTACTCACCTTCGAGGTAAATGATTTATTCTTTTCTCCTTCAAACTCCTTCTCCATTTCTTCTTCACAAGCAATCCCTTAAGTAGTCCACTCAAGATTTTCAAGCTCTTTTCCACTCTATAAGTTTTCTGAACTAACGTTCCTTGGGTACACCTCGGGTTGAGATGGCTGCTTCTCTTCACTTGGTAATTCCAAATGGTTGATAGTTCATACAATTTGTCCCATTTTACTTACAGAGGTTAGGAATCAAGACATTGCATCTTGTTAGAAACATTTCACATCACGATGAAATTATAGAGTATTGAAGCAATAGCATTAACAAAGTATTCCAAAATCGATCCATACATGTTTGGCTACTCAAATGTTATTTTATATTAAAAATTAGGGTTCTGGGGAGCCACATGGTTTGATACACGATTGTGTATCAAACCTTATAAGTGAAAAAGTCTAGAAATTCTGAAGATGCACGGTTGGTTTCATAACTATGTAACCAATCGTGTAAGTTAAACATTTATCTTTGGAGTGAATACATGGCTGTGTGAATAGATACACTATGATGCATCTTCTAGATCAACTTGATAACTTCATTTCCTTGGATTTTCTTAACCCATATTCACCCCAATCCATCTCCTTCTTGTTTTATAAGGACAATTGAGTGTGACCATCAAGATGATGGCTCAAAGAATGTGCTTTTAACTCATTTTAGCTTTTATACTTCCAAATTGTACCTAAAATCAAATATAAACCAAAATGAGTTTCTAAAATGTTCCATAACATTAATCACTAAGTGTTGTAGGATAAATGTATAATCAATTAAGCATATATCAGATATAGATTTAGTTAGATAAACCTTATATCTATTGTTTTGAATTGATTATACAATTTTATGTAAGATCTAGTATTCTTAAGAATTATTCATATTTTGTTATTGCATTGGATTAAAGTAATGAGTTTAGAAGATTCAACTTCAAATTTTATATCTAAATATTAAAATAGCAAATGGAGAAGATCATATATATATGATTAGATTAAAGAATGATTAATAAGATTTGCATGGAATATTAAAGATAAGACCACTTAAATCTTGTGGATTAGGTTCAAACCAATCATGGGACGTCATAAAATGAATTAATGCATTCTTAAGGGTTTTGATTTGAAAAAGATCTCAATCAATCAATTTAAAGATAGGAACTATGTGTCTTCAAAATAACATATAGTTCTTTTTCCAAAATTCCTACTAGTTTAAGTAACTACGATTTAAACATTAAATTAGGATAAATTAAAGTATAAGAAGGTTTTAGAGGGATTCTTCATCTTGATCTAGTTTATTTCCTGGTTGTTTTGGTTTTTAACTATTACATTGAATGGTTATTTCTGATTTGATATTTTATTTTCATTAATTTTCCTTTTCAAAATTAATCATTTTTCATTAAATTAGATGATAAAAAGATGGTTAGCACTAATACCTACAATTTCATGGGATAAACACTCACGCTCACTAGTCCATACTATAAATATGATAGGTATAATTACCATAGTGATTTCTTTTAGTATTGTTTAATTTTTTAAGATATATAAAATCACATATCAATCAAGTTAAGGATTAAGTGGCTTAGCTCTTTTATAGAAGGAGACTTATTAGTACAATTTCATAATGTTTTTCTTAAGTTGTTAAAAGTTGAACTCTTTATGTCATCTTGTTCTATGATTTCAATCCCTCTAGGAACTATAAGGTTAACAATTTTATTACTATTTCTCATGTTGAGCATAGCATTGAAAAAGAAGCTAGTACTTTTATCTCCATTTTTTTGGTACTTCTATCTCTATTTGTAAGCTAATGTACTTAGCATTCAACCTAGGGAAAGAATTACTAATGTTAAGAGTTTTGATGAACTTTTTCATGCATTGTTTCTCTATCAACTTCAATATGGTATCTTAAGGCCGATTGATGTAAAGTTTTGTTTATGGTTCCTGAAGTTATTCTGTGCTCTCCTAAATAGCCTTTTGAGTTTCTCTGCCATTTCTTTTGTTAAATTCTTTAAGCTCCTTTTTAATTTCTTATAGTTTTTTTAAATAGGTAAATGACCTAAAAGTTAAGATGTTTTCATTTATTCCTTTAAGTATATTGTTTTCAAAACTTTAACTTTAGGTAAATAATTGTTCAATCTAAATGGAGTTCCTTTACTTTCATTAAGGTTAAAATTTTGAAATTTATTGAGAGTGAAGTTACGTTGACATGAAATGGATATATCCAAAAGAAAAGAGACATATTAAAATGTGTTTTATTAAATGGGAAAGCTGAAATCTAAGAGGAGTTAACATGTGTTTTACCTAGTTGTTTCTAATAAGCTAATGCATTTATTGTTTATTGCTTCATATCAAGTTATTCTCGTCATATTTTTGATATTTCATTTAATTTAGCTCAAGTAATTCCTCGTATCATCATTGGTATTTCTCTTGCTTTAGAACCCACTTATTCATTAGCTTACAAGGTGTTATTAAAATCTTCAATCACTAACTATAGTAGTTAAATGTTCCTTTAGATGTCATTGAAGTCTTTCTATAGAGATTCTCCTTGAAAAGTATGATAGGCTTCTTAAATAAAAGTAATACACACACTACTGAGAGATCTATTTAGTGATATTTTCAAATGAATAAGTTGATAAGTGGTTTCAAAGTCCAAAACTTGGAGTTTCTTAGGATGATTAGAAATCATGATTCTCTATTAAAGTAAGCATAATGATTGCTAATTGTACATTAGTTTTTGATTATAAGCCATTGCCTATCCTCTAGTTTCTTAGCTTTAAGTTTGGTCTTAATTAGTCTAATAATAAAATGTTTTTATCTTTCATGTAATTAAAAAACACCTATTATTTACTAGGGAAATTTTATACCCTCAAGTTCCATACTATTATTGATATTAATGTTGAGTAATAGGATTGACAGGAGCTTTGTATCTTGGCTTTTCTATTAGGTATCTTCCTTGTGGTACTTGAGCCATCATCTGCACTCTTTTGTAGGATTAAAGAGAAGCTACCATTGTGACCCAGTATTTCATGCTTCCTTTGACCAAAGTCTTCAACAAGATTTATTGAGTTTTAAAAGAGTGCTATAATGTAACATCCCCTCACTTATGAGAAGGGTATTTTAGTCATTTTGGAATAGGTTAGACTGTCTAAAGTGTTTTTG
>JAOTAY010023113.1:0-30434 GCA_025629805.1 Erythroxylum baracoense | reverse complement strand
TCTTCTCTTAGAAGAAACTCTTTCTCTAAAAAGACAACATGCTTTGAGACAAACACCTTTTGCTCTAAAGCATTGTAAAATTGATATCTAATTGTTTCCTTAGGATATCCTACAAATAGACATTTATCAAATTTTGCTTCAAGCTTGTTTGATTGAATCCTCTTTACGTAAGCCTGATAACCCTAAACTTTTATATAAGAAAGATAGTATTTTTTGTTAGTCCATATCTCATATAGAGTAACATCAACTGCTTTTGAAGGGACTCTGCTTATCATATAAACAATAGTCTTGAGTGCATGACCCCAAAAGGATTTCAGTAGACTTGCTAAGCCCATCATTGACCTTACCATATCCAACAAGGATCGGTTTCGCCTTTCAGCCACATCATTATGTTACGGTGTGTAAGGTGGAGTCTATCAGGATACAATCCCGTTATCCCTAAGGTAACTTAGAAACTCCACCTCGATCTTATCGAAATGTCTTAACACTTTTACAGAGCTGTTTCTCTACTTCATGTCCAAATTGTTTCAACATTTCAAATGCTTCAGACTTGTATCTCATAAGATACACATACCTATATTGTGAATAATCATCGATAAATGTAATAAAGTACATAAAATCACCTCTGGAATGAATGGACATCAAACTACATACATAAGAATGTATTAGGTCTAATAACCCGTTTATAGGTTCACCTTTTCCTTTAAAAGGTAATTTATTCATCTTGCCTAACAAGCAAGATTCACATGTGTCATATGATTCATAATCAAATGACCCTAAGCTACCACTGCTGTACAGCTTAGCCATTTGTCTCTCACTTATATAGCTAAGTGGACAATGCCATAAGTAAGATGATTTTAAGTTATCCCATTTTTGTCTTTTTTTGTCATTGATATTTAAAAGTGGATTGCACATATCTAATATGTAAATACCATTGCTCAATGTAGCAGTACCATACAACATTTCATTCAATTTAATTGAACAACCATTGCTTGAAAAATTTAAATGAAATCTTATTTTATTAAGACATGAAATAGATACAATGTTCTTTGTAACAACGGGTACATAAGAGCAATTATCCAAAATTAACTCTAACCCACTAGGAAGATACAAAACATAGATTTCTACGGCTAATGCAACAACTCTTGCTCCATTTCCCACACGTAGGTTCATCTCTCCCTTTTTGAGCGGTCTACTATCCCTGAGACCCTGCATATCAACACATATGTGGGAGTCACATCTGGTATTTAATACCCAAATGTTATCGTCAGAAATAGTATTAACCTCAATGACAAATAACATGCCTAAAATAGATGGTGGAGCATCTAATTCCTTTTTCTGCTTTAGCGACTCCAAATAGGCTTTACAGTTCCTCTTCCAATACCCTTCCTTGTTGTAATGAAAGCATATTCCCTTTGGTGCATTGTCCTTTGTCTTCTTGGCTACACCTCCCATTGGCTTCTTGGACTTCTTCTTCTTCTTTTGGTTCCTTTTGTGAGAACCAGAGTTAGAGTCCACTAACATCATAGCCTTAATGTCCTTCTTGACAGTTTGCGCAGCTATTTTAAGTAGATTGATCGGCTCAAATATTGAAGTGGATATTTAGTTCATCTAATAGTTAAGCACAAATTGCGAATAACTATCGGTCAAACCAGTCAGGATTAAGTCGATACTTAATTCATGATCCATTATGAAACTCAAACTAGCTAACCTCTCAATGTATCCTTTCATCTTTAGTGCGTGCTACACTGGAGACGATCCCTCAGCCATCTTAGAGAGAAAAAGCAACCTCGAGGTCTCAAACCTTTCAGACCGAGCTTGCTCATCAAATAGTTCCCTTAAATGGTAGACTATGGTATAAGCATACATAGCTTTATGCTGCTTTTATAGTTCTAGTGACATAGAGGTCAGCTTAATACAGCTAGCTAGCTCACTATCATCCAATAGCTTCTTGTAAGCTTTTTGATCCTCATCAAAAGCACTGGCTACAGGGGGATCGGGAAGTGGCTTATCTAGGACATATCCTAGTTTCTCAAATTTGAGAATAATTACCAAATTTTGTAGCTAATCTAAGAAGTTTGGTCCCATGAGTTTATTAGAGTCAAATAGAGAGCGTAAGTTCACACTGGACAAAGACATCGTGACGATTCAATAATATAGAAGAATGAGAGAAAGCGTTAGAATGTACATCAATGCATTTCGATAAAGAATTTAATCGCATGCATTATAGGTCCCACTATTTTATCCAAATCCATAGCCTTCACTATGAATCCAAGAAAAATTATAACTTTCCTAATGGGTCAATATCCAGTATCACTAAGAATGTCCTAGGGTTTGCCCAATAAGCCACCTTAGGTCAATCAGTAGGTATCATTCATACCAATTGCATTCAGTTATACAACTATCGATTTGTGCCATCAACTGTTAATTTAGCACACTCATTGGGTTATCAACTCAATGCGTATACATGTCATACATCTACCCAACTTCGCCTCTATCTACGTTAACCTTGGGTTTGGCCAATAAATCAATGCTTCCAGTTAGGACCAACCCATTAATCCGAAAATCTAATTTCTATGGTTTGAACATATTCGTATAGTGCAGACTTGGGTTTGCCCAATAACCCAACATTAAAAAAATTCTGGTTCTTACCATATCAATGGAAGGCATAAGTCTTAATATTTTGGTTGAAGGATTTATTCTTAGGTCTCATCAATACTTGGATGGTGTATATATATATATATTCAAATTATGGACGACTCAATAAATTGAGCCTATGTCCATAACCACTCTTAAAATGCATCTAATGCATGTAACACATAAAGGAGGTTTAATTTAGGTTATAACTTTCATGATTCGATTCATCTTTTGAACCGAATTGCATATTAGTGTTAGTCTGAACTAATTCAAATTGTAAATGTGATTCGATTAGGAACCCTAAAATTCAACTATTTTGATGTCCAAATTAAACACTTTAATTCTAGTACACTTGCCTTTTTCTAATCACACTAGAAATGTTATGCTCTACTTGGATTAATTCTAAATTAATCCCTAGGGTTTCCAAAATTACTGAACATCAATTAGTCATCTAAAACATCCCTAGTTCATCTCAAAATTATCAATACAACTTCAGAACAAGCCAAAATTATCTTGACGGCCAAAATTATCAAGATAAATGAGTTAACCTACTAGACACTAAATAGACTGATTCGATGTCCGAAACTTTTTTAGAACCCTAATTTCAAGCACATGCACTTAGCATGCTACAAGCATCAAAATAATACATTTCTTATCTCATAAAAAAATTCATGTTCTTATAACTGAAACACATACACATAAGTTGTCAAACAAGTCAGCCCTATCAACTTTCAAAAAGTTGGCCAATGTTGACTTTGACCTGATCTATTAATTGAATCAAGTTCAATTAGTTTTGGAAAAATTCCAGAGTCTTAAAAATGTTCTAAATGTGTCTAATAAAAAATTCCAGCACCTAATTCTTAGTAATTATCTATAAACTAAGTGAAATTAGCCAACACATCATATGTCCACTAACACTTGTCATACACCACCAACATGCATGTAAAATTGAGAATAAATAATCAATCACTTAAAAAGTAGGTGTCATGCATCTCAGGCACGTGGCAACATCATATGTTCATGTTCATGTTCATGAAAGAAATTCATAAAAACAATTTCTTATAAAATTATTCTGGAATTTATAAGCATGCATGTTCATCAGATTTCCAGAATTTCCTAGAACCTTATACATGCATCAAGCTGAATCTAAAATCTTAATAAAATAGCAAATGACATTTAATTATATTTTGCTTTGATAGAATCATAACATATCACCTTATAAATATTTTTGTGAAAGAAAATTATAAAAAATATTTTATAGAATTATTATGAAAATGTCAAAATCAGCACATACATTCTGTTTTCCAAAAATTCCCATAAACTAACATATGAATAGACTGACGATTAATTTGAAATAAACTAATAAATGAGATTCAATTGAAATTTACTTTGACAAAAACATAATATAACATCCTATAAACATTTTTGTGAAAGAAAATCAGAAAACCCATTTTTCTACAATTTATACGAATTTTTTGAAATCAACAAACAAGTCAGTCACAACCTAGCAAACAGTTTGCACATGTTCAATATATTATCTTATACATGCATAACCAGCTCTTATAACACTATTGGGGAACCATGGATCCATGCATCACATACATGGAAAGGTAGTGGAAGTATCAGAATCAAAATTCAAAACCCAAGACATCCCCAAAAAACCCAAAATCTATATGCATGTATAAAAAGATTATAAGAACTTGAAACTATGGCATATGTACCTTGCAAATACTCCTCCTTTCTTGAATCTTCTCCTTGTTTGGGTTGTAGCAAGAACCAAACACCTTCCTTAGCCTCCAAAAAGCATGCAAATATGAAGAAAATTTAGTGTATAACGGTGGTTAGAGTACCAAAGAAGATGAGTTCAAGTAGATGCTTTAGTGAGAGTTAGATCAATACCAAGTTTTATGAATTAATTTCATGCAACAATTGCTTAAGATCGCATGAATAAATCTCAAGATCTTCCAGAACTCTTCTAGACCCTTAGTATCTCTATTGAGTATGTTTTATGGATAAAATTCATCTGTACATAAGTAAAGAACTCACTTATGTACCACTTGTCCTTAAGTTGGTCACAATCATGGCTTACTTAAATGACAGCCACGCACACCTTATTTTTTGTGCGACCCTTAGGTTCCCAGTAATTTTGTTCACTTGAATTAACTCTTAATCAGAGAAAATCATGAAAGGTTTCATGATGCCAATTTACTGGAATGTAAGTGGATTAACACTCGAACTCTTCGATAGTTAATTATCTGGCTTACAAATCTTTCCATAGTCAATTACTGTGCAATTCATCCCTTCACCATCCTATACCCCACTTGGTTCGGAGAATGGCCTATGTATCAACTCCCACTAGACTGACTATGTCAAATCTAGTCCAAGTGATATTAATTTTTATCCTGGGGATCCCATTACTCTATATGTCATTGAAGACTCTCTTCATAACACATAATTGCTCTGGCCAAAAACTCCTGAGTAATGACCCTGACAAGAGGTCATGGGTATCATCTCCTTCTATCAGGAGTTGGGAATCCTTTATTTGCTACCCAATTACCTTCAAATACTAATAGTTGTACCTAATCACCACCCTATGAGTGACCTCATCTTGAGAAAAAACGAAATGGTGTCAAAGCACAGGATCAGTATCCAAGATATCCTTGAGTACTTTAAGTCTAAGGATATTTGCACCATTACTATGGTGAGGTTAATCACTGACATTTGATAGATAATCTATATGATAATCTCACAGCTGGTCATCCGATGTACTTACTACTCTTAGTAAGCATCCTTATGTTAACTATAAACATCTCGTGTTTTACTTTTTAATGAGATCGATTACTTGATTAAATCAACAAGTATAACATGTGCTAGTCTATCTCGATTAACAATTTCGTATCTCATTAATCCTATGACTAGGGATAATTTAGATACTAACATAATTGCATATGATAGGAATCTCATTATCATGATCTTATCGTCATTTCCTTCATGTCATGTTTTGTATCATAGACTTCATTAATTCGATTTAAGAACGACATTAATTCATGAACAAATGAACATCAAATTAATGAAAATTGCCTTTCCCTTTGTTAATCAAAAGAAAGTTTGTACAAAAGTGCTAAAGGTGATTGTCTTTAAAGCACTACTCTAACAGACAAATCTATCAAATATTATGTTTCATTTCTTTCAATAGCAATTTCTTTCTTCATAGCATTACGCCCTTATTACATATTTACAACTTTTTTAAAAGTTGTTGAATTAGGTATAAAAAGAATCTCCTCATCTTCTAACTTTTTCTTTTTAGAAAAGTTTCTCCCAATTATAAATTTTTCTTATTTTTATTTTTTTAAAAAAGTATGATACACTATTTGAATTTTTCATGCCAAGGTTTGGTTACTTCTTTGTTAAAAATGTCATTCATGCTTATAATTATTTTGCCAAACTAGTAGGATGAAATAACTTATGTTCTTGGCATTGAATATAATAATCAATAAAATTACATTTTAATATTTTTTACTAATCTTACCCAAATCATAAGCAATATAACGAAATTTTCAAATGGCTTACCCAATGTTTCTTATCACATTATGCTTGTTAATCGTTTTGCAAGCTTTACAATTTACAGCCTTCAAAATACCGCAAGTGCACAGGTTGTCAATTGTAGTATGTGAAGGGTTGATCCTACGAGGAAGGTGAACTAATCTAATCCTATGCTATCCAAGGCTCGGAAAAATTAATAAAATAAAAATAAAAATTACAAAGAAAAGTAGATATGAGGAAGTGATTATTAAGAAATTAATTCGCAAGTTTAATACAAAAAGAAATTGAAATTGAGCAACACAAAAGTCACAATGGAAATTAACCGAGAAGAGTTACCAAATTATGAGAGAGGGATTTTTCCTATCATCAATGATAATCTAGTCAATTATGAGTTATTGTGGTATCGGTCCTAGACTATCGTATAGTGGATTACTCTCTCTAGAGTTATAATCATTAAACCCTTATTCATAAACCCTCATTAAATTATGAAATTTGCAATCTCTCAATTAACAAAAGACCCACAACTTTGATTAGATCTTGCGCCCTCTAATAAACTACTAGGTCTCACAAGAGATCTCTCTCCACACAATAACCGATATGATTAATCATGTGGTCTATTACATCACTTAACTCTTATTAATCAAACCCATTCATTTCTATCTGATTCACCCTCTTAGTTTATTACTAAAATATGCAAATATCGCAATTAATCATAACACCCAATAACAATAACCTACAAATAATTATATTAGCATTGAATCAAGTTCAAATCTTGAAGGAAAAGTTACATCATCATCAACAATCCAAGATTTATCATCATACAATCCATCATTATCTTAAACATTAAATGAACAAAATAAAGATTGAAAGGAGAAAGAAACTTGGATCGGATAACCCAGAAGGCAGCAGCATCGCAAGACCCACTTCCTCTCTCCTTTTCTTCTCTTCCTTAAAGCTTTTCCAAAAAATGGCAGAAGTGGAGGCTCTCTTTTCAAGTCATTTCTCTTCCTTTAAGTAGTCTTTACTAATTAAGGTAAAAACTAGGTTTTGCCCTAGCCTAAAAGGTTTGAAATATCCTAAAAACTTAAGTTTGGAAGGTCATCCATGCCTGTATGAGCGCAGGCTACGATTGTGGCCTCTTGCTTTAATCTGGGCCTCCTCTGAAACTCCCTCGTTCTTCGATATTAGCTCTTAAACACTAGCAAACTCATCAAGGCACCTCAAATACTCAACATTGAAGCTCCAAAAACATGCTCTAACTCATAAAACACTTAAAACACAAATATTTAACTTATTAACATAATTGTATCCTAAACATGCACTAATCGATTAAATTTAACCACTAAACATATCCTAAAATACCCACAAAACGTGATGCAGTCTATGACTATCAACATCCCCATACTTAAATATTTTTTTGTCCTCAAGAAAAAAAAAAGAAAAATAACAACACATAAAAAAACCAATCATGCAAATGCAATAATGAGGCAATGGCATTTAACTTCACGAAACTAATTTAACTTCGAGCAATCTAACTTATTAATTTGTGAAACCTGCATCTAGGTACCTTGGACTAAATGTACAACTAATCCAGACCTTAATGTTAAGTTTATTCACCCCTATCACTTACACACACACATTGATAATTATTTGGTCAATCAAAAGTGAAACTATTCCTAAGTATGCTTTCATGAAAATTCAAGTTGTTCTCTAAGATTGATAGATTTTATTTGACAAAACACTATTTTTGTTAATTTTATAGACATGAACCTAGCCTTCTAGTGAAGGCAAACACTTATGATGAATGTCGATCTGGTTACTCAACTAGGTCATGTTTTAATTAAGTGGCTTAGTTGGAATGTCATTATAGCCTTTTGACGAGAAGGCATACATTTACGATGCGTGTCGATTTAGTTACTCAGCTACATCATATTCTCAACTAGATACAAGCACTACTCATAACCTGAAGGCCAGCTGAACGGTTATTTTCTTATGATTTATACTTATTATTATTATTTTCTACCTCATTTCTTTAGCTAGTAATTCTCATGAAAAGGTACTAATAAAGAAACTAATTTGATTGGTCTAAAATTATAAATGAACGTGACAAATTCCTAGGGTGAATAAACTAACATCATATCTTAATTACAAGTATATTGGCCAAAGTAACCTAGGTCACTAATTTCATAAACTAATAAATCTTCGCATCCTAAAAGACTATGTTCAAGGTTAAATCGACTTCGTTAAGTCCTAGCCATTGACACAAATCACTTCATGCACTTGAAACAAACTAACATACAAAATGCAAAATTCACACTTAAAATAAAAGCATACAACACGCATCCTTCCCTACACTTGGATAACACATTGTCCTCAATGTGAGAAGAGCAAACAAACAACACATAAGGTGGGAATAAACATAAATTAAAACAAAATATAAATAATGAATTTAAAAGAGAAAGGGTTAGAACACAAAATCGTTATAGTGATAGAGGTGGTGATGGTGAAGGAGGTGGTAGTTGGATATATTAAGCCTTAAAGTATCTATGAATCTGTCGAATGTCTCGAATCTGGCGTTTTTGTTCTCTGACCATCTCCTTCATCCTCCTTGCATTTTCTGCAAGTGATTTGTTAGTGTTCGTGAGTGCGGTGAGTACCTTTTCTTAACCAGCTTCTTCTTCCTCTTCAAATTCTTCACTTGTTGAGTCCTCCTCTTATTGCTATGGTGCTGAACTTGAACTTACCCATCCTGGCCTGGTTTTGACATGAGATTTGGCACTGCTATGTTGAATTTCCATTAGTGGGACTTTAAGATTTCAACGCGCCACAAGTGACGACTGTTCAGGAATTCAAGATGAAAGACAGCGAGTCCATTGTAATCAATACCATAGTATTCAACAATGGCTGAAACCAAATAACTCATAACTAAATTATTGCTCCTCTTATATAGAGTAGCAATAATTGCATTAAAGACGTGGGTAGAGGTACATATTGGGATGCTAAGGTACATATTGGGATGCTACGGTCCATACATCACAATAGGAAAAGTTCTTTGATCGAAAACTTATTGGTTTTAGTTTTGTCAAATAACATTTAACACATAAACTTGTGCAATAACAAGTGTTCATGGCTTCTAATTATTGTTGATGTGGGCATTTTTGGCATCGAAACGCTCTAACCCAGTTAGTTCAGTCCAATAGTGGGTAACATGGAAGTCATCGTGCTGATCCACTGTGGATGATTCAGGGAAACCACAAATTTCACACAAAATTTTGTAATTAAGTTCATATGGTTGACCCTGTAACCTAAACCATAGGTCCTTTAGGTCACCTGATTCATATTGAAGAGAGGTAAAGAACTCTTAGGTTAATTCTTGGTAAACAGGATACTGAAAATGTATGAACATTCCCCACTGAATTCTTTCTCCTAGGTTCTCAACCTAGTCTCTCAATCCTATTATATCTATTGTATCAAATTCAAAGTATTTCGGCACTACAATGTTTTTAGAACTAAGAGTGCAAAAATGGTTACATTCTTCTTCCGAGTAAATTGAAAAAGTTGTTCCATAATCCTCTGCCCGATTCCATTATCCACGGCCCAATACTCAAACTTTTCCCTTAGGTTGGGTGCATTTGACAGTTTGCTTAATGTGCGACCCCATTAGGAATGAGAGTTGTGAAGAGTTAGAGAGAGTGAAAGACTTGAAGGTTAGTGGAGAGAGGAGAGAGTAAGAATGAAAAGTGTAAGAAAAATGAGGTTAGATGGAAATATATAAGCGAGGAAGGGTTAAAAAAGTAAAAATAGACAAAATTTTGGTGAAAAACGTGTGTTCCTATTCTGCCCCACCTCAGGCCACGATCGTGGTCTGTAATATTTTGCGAATTTTTCAATCTTTCGACGTCTCATCATTTCACCCCCTACGAGATCCTTCCTTAACTTCTTATATAAACTTATCACGTCATTGTGCTTACCTTCCCGATCATCCTATATCAAAATTGGTCTCCATTCTTCTAAAAAATTTATTTGGAAACGAAACACATAAATAATGGAATTCAAAACTACCTAATACTCAAGCGAAAATAACAAGCAATAAAAAAATGTGTTGCCTCCCATGCAGTGCTTCTTTATTCTCAGTAGCTTGAAGCCTTTCTTTTTCTCAAGGTGGTTTAAACAAGTTAAGCAATGGTAACGCAGTCATAAATCTCATAATTTGCACACGAGCTACCAAGTTATGGTTTCCATCGTCATTCTTTTCATTTTCTTTCACCTTTTCCTTCACAATTTTACCTTTTCAAGTCAACCCTTGTGAGCATCAATATGTTCCATTTGTCTTTGAGACTCAGTTATTTTGATGATAGCCATAGATGGAGGAGAAGTTTTTTCTTTCTTAGACACAGTAAAGGTCACTTGCTTATCACCTACCCTCAAAGTCAGTTCATAACCATCAACGTCAATAATTGAGCGAGCTGTGGCCAAAAATGGCTATCCAAGGACCATTGGGGTTTATACATCTTCTTCTATGTCCAAAATGAAGAAGTTTGTGGGAAAGGTAAATTTGTCAACTTGAACTTACACATCTTTAGTGATACCTTTTGATCGATGAACTGATCTGTCTGCTGTCTTCACAAGCATCTTAGTGGGCACTATCTCTCCTACTAATTTGAAATTAAAGTGTAAGGCATCATATTTACGTTCACCCCCAAATCAAAAAATGATCTATCTATTTTAATACTAATAATAATGCAGCAGATGTGAAAATCTCCTAGATCCTCCTTCTTCTGTGCTATATTGGGATTTTTATCCTCTGCCAGTTCCTTTTCTACCTTCTCTCTGATCAATTCCATTAGTGTGAGCCACGTCTTCAATTGTTCTATTATGTCCATAATGTCATTTAGTTCGGTGTCTTTGGACTTCCGAATTGGCTTAATCAAATATGGAATCAGAGGCTAGTACCTTTTTTATTTTAAGCATACTGTACTTAGCCAGCGGGGAATTTTCCTCGTTCTTCTAGCCTTCTATTTTCTCTATGCCCCTGACTGGAATTGACTTCTGCTATACTAGAATAAGGTAAGGAATTTTATATTGATGCTTCTCGATTAGATTCAATTCAAGTTCACTTTGAAAGAAAATTTTGTCTGCTTTTCTCTTTCCTTTTCTCTATCTTCTCTGGTTTGGTCGAGCTTCTCCTCATTGGCCTGGGTGATAACCATGATTCTTTCCTTTGGGTTGGACTCTATATTACTTAAGAGGGTTCCTGCATTTCAGGTTGACAATGCCTCTGCCAGTTAGCCTACTTGGACTTTCAAGTTGTGTATTGAGGAGGCTTGATTCTTTGCTACTTGCTCAAACTTACCTTCAAGCCTCTTATGTGCATCCTCCATACCTCTAATTTTGTCTAGAATCTTGTCTAATTTGGAGTCCATTGTGTTCGACTTCTCTTGTTGGAAACTAGGTGGTCCTTGAGGTCTAAACTAGCCTCCTACATTATTCAACCAAGAGAAGTTTGGGTAGTTCTTCCACCCAAGATTGTACACTTTGGAGTAGGGGTTGTTTCCCCCTCTTTGACTATATTGCACTCCCATGTAATTCACTTGTTCTGGTCATAACCCTTCATTAGGAAACAATCAATGGTATCATGGTCCATTTTCCCACACAACTCACATTTCAGCTAAACAACTTTCTCAAAAACTAAGGAAAAGGCCTTCATACTATTTACCTGTCAAGTTAAATTCTCGATCTTTGCTTACATTTTTGTCATTTAGTCAACAGCTATTACTCCCTTATGCTCTCAGAAAGTTGCAGGTTATCTACTTCACTCATTTGTCTGTAAGCAACTATTTCTAGCCATCTTCTCTAATAACTCTTCGGCTTCATCCACCATCTTCCTCATTAACGATAATCCTAAGGCTGCATTAATAGTTCCTCTTATGGATGGATTCACTCCATTATAGAATGTTTGCAAAAGGAATTCCTTTGGTAGATTATGGTATGCACCTCCTTTGCAAATCCTTTTATCTCTCCCACGCTTCATAAATTGATTCCCCTTCATTTTGTTGGAAGTTTGTATTCTCCTTAATGATTTTGGTTATCTTAATGAGGGGAAATTATTTATCTAAGAAGGCATGTAACGATTGCTCCCATGTAGTAACATTAGATGGGCTAAGAGATTGATACTAAGCCTTTGCCCTATCCCTTAATATGAACAGGAAAAGCCTTATCCTAACTGCATCTTCTAATATTTAATGATGTCGGAAGGTATCACATATTTCAAGATAGTTTATGATATGTGCATTTAGGTCTTTGTTCTTGAATCCATAAAATTACACATTTTGTTGCAACATGTTCAATAGAGCGAGTTTTATTTCAAATGAAGCTACTTGGACTGGTGGCTTAATGACAACTTGATTTGCTGCATTGAATCCCAACCTCATGAAATCCATAAGGGTTCTTTGTTGAGCTCCTTGGTTGCCTCCTTGATTGAATTCTTATTGATACTCTTCAGCCATAGTTGCTTCTATAGTTTCTTCTTCACGCTGAGCTCTTTGAATGGAACGTTCTAAACGGGCAATGTCAAGCTTTAACATTTCAACTATCCGATTCGAACTTCTAGTAACTCTTGTGTTTATGTAAGTGCACAAATACAAGAGTTAAACACAAGAGTAGGAAAAAAATGCCTTAAACTACAAGAATCAAACTAATCTTACGCTTCCCTGGAAACGATGCCAAAAACTTATTAATCTTTTTACAAGCTTTACAATTTATAGCCTTTAAAATACCGCAAATGCATGGGTCATAAATTGTAGTATGTGAAGTGTTGATCCCGTGAGGAAGGTGAACTAATCTAATCCTAATTTATCGAAGGCTCGAAAAAATTAATAAAATGAAAATAAAAATTACAAAGAAAAGTAAATACCGGAAAGTGATTATCAAGAAATTAATTCGCAAGTTTAACACAAAAAGAAATTGAAATTGAACAAAATGAAAGTCACGATGGAAATTAACCAAGAAGAGTTACCAAATTATGACAGAGGGAATTTTTCCTATCATCAATGCTAATCTAGTCAATTATGAGTTATTGTGGTATCATTTCTAGACTATCGTAGGGTGAATTACTCTCTCTCCAGTTATAATCATTGAACCCTAATTCATAAACCCTAATTGAATTATGGAATTTGCAATCTCTCAATTAACAAAAGACCCACAACTCTAATTAGATCTTACACCCTTTAATAAACTATCGAGTCTCACATGAGATCTCTCTTTGCATAATAACCGATATGATTAATCACGTGGTCTATTGGATCACTTAATTCTTATTAATCTAACCCAATTATTTTTATCTGGTTCAACCTCTTAGTTTATTACTAAAATATGCAAATTTCGCTGTTAATCACAACACCAAATAACAATAGTCTACAAATAACTGTATTAGCATTGAATCAAGTTCAAATCCTCAAGGAAAAGTTAGAACATCATCAACAATCCAAGATTCATCATCATACAATCCATCATTATCTCAAACATTAAATGAACGAAAATAATGATAGAAAGGAGAAAGAAACTTGGATCGTATATCCCAGAAGGCAGAAGTATCAAAAGACTCACTTCCTCTCTCCTCTTCTCTCTCCTCTCCTTCTCTTCCTTGAAGCTTTTCAAAAAATGGCAGAAGTGGAGGCTTTCTTTGAGTCATTCGTCTTCCTTTAAGTAGTATTTAGTAACTAAGGTAAAAACTAGGTTTTTCCTAGGCCCAAAAGGTCCAAAATGTCCACAAAACTTAAGTTTGGAAGGTCAGTCTATGTCTGTCTGCGTGTAGGCCACAATCGTGGCCCCCTGTTTGTTCTTCTGTCACGATCGTGGCCTACTCGTGGCCCTTCTTCCTTTCTTTTGTCACGATTGTGGCATACTGGCCACGATTGTAGCCCTTTGTTTTAGTTTAGGCCTCCTCTAAAACTCATTTGTTCTTTGATATTAGCCCTGAAACACTAGCAAACTTATCAAGGCACCTCAAATACACAAAATTGAAACTTAAAAGCATGCTTTAACCCATAAAACATTTAAAACACAACTATTTAACTAATTAATACAGTTCTAACCTAAACACACACTAATCGATTAAATTTAACCATTAAACACATCCAAAACTTCCTACAAAATATGATGCAATCTACAACTATCAACGCTCCATATGATATTACGTCAAGGATAACCTTTGTTAGTGGCAAATTTTTTTTAAAAATTGTAATAAGATCATTTGCCAAAGTTAGGTAATTGAGAAGAGAGTAAGAAAAGAGACTTCTATATTAGAAAACCAATTTGGATTTATGCCAAGAAGGTCTATGATAGAAGCTTTACACCTCCTTAGAAGATTAATGAAATATTACAAGGACAGACAGAAGAATTTGCACATGGTTTTTATTAATATCAAAAAGGCATATGACAGGATTCTTAGGGAAATCCTGTGGAGATGTTTGGAGGTCAAAGGAGTTCTTATGACCTATACACAGGTGATTAGAAATATGTATGAAAGGTTATTGACTAGAGTAAGGACGATAGGAGGAGATACTGAGAATTTTTCTATCAGTATTATGCTACACCAAGGATCTGCAATAAGCCCTTTTCCATTCACAGTAGTGATGGATGAGCTTACCAAGAATATTCAAGGAAATGTGCATAGGTGTATGTTGTTTGTTAATGATATTATTTGAGTGGATGAGACAAGAGAGGGGTCAATGTCACACTAGAATGTTGGAGAGAAAGGATATAGTCAAAAGGTTTTAAAGTAAACATAACTAAGACTAAATACTTAGAATGCAACTTTTCCAGCCATCAAGTGGATATGGATGTGGAGGTAAAGATTGGATCAGCAATTATATCACAGAAGGAGCGTTTTAAGTACCTAGGGTCTATCATCCAGAGCAATGGAGAGATCGATGAAGATATAGCCCATCATATCAGATCAAGGTGGCTCAAATGGAGAAGTGCATCGGGAGTTTTATATGACAAGAAGATACCACTGAAGCTCAAAGGAAAATTCTATCACTTAGCGATATGGCCAACTATGTTATACGGGACAGAGTATTGGCCCATCAAACAAACATAAAATAATAAGGTTTTAACGACTGAGATGAGGATGCTTTTGTGGATATGTAACCTTACTATAAGAGATAGGGTCAGGAATCTAATTGTCATAAACAAATTAAAGGTGGCAAATATTAATGAAAAATTAAGAGAGACAAGGCTTAGATGGTTCAGACACAATAAGAGGAGACAGCCTAAAACTTTAGTGCAAAGATGTGAGAAAATAATACTTAGAGACTGTAAGAGGAAAAAAGGAATGCTTGGAAAAAATTAGGGGAAAGTGATCAAGAATGATATGGCTAGATTGGATCTTACAGAGGACTTGGCCCATAATAACAAAATTTGGTGTACTAGAATACGAGTAAAGGATCTCTCATAAAGAGAGCATTAACATTCTTGTAGGTTACATTAAACCATATCTTTTGCATTTATTACATAGTATTTACCTCACAATTAGTTTAGTCTAGTTAGTTTCCTAGTTAGCATAATTAAAGTAGTAACAGGCTTAGTTGGAAGTACTCTTGTTCAAGTCTTTTCTAATATGTATTTCTATCTTATCATTTATTGTTAATCATTGTAATATTATGTACGTATGTTATTTTTTATTGTCTAGCCTTTTATGTTGCACTTTATTAGTTATTTTTATTTTTGTATGTTTTGCATTTAATTTTTTTAGTCCCTTTTTGAATATGTTTACATATTAAGTACAATTTTGTCGTATCGTCATACCACATTGCATGTGGGTTTATCGAAAACAACCCCTATAGTACGTAGGGGTAAGGCTGCATACTATCGGACCTCTTCATACTGACGTTGCAACTTAGAAAAATTTCAACTAGGTGTTGATGATGATGATGATGATCGTTTGTCAAAAATAGTTTTATGGTCTCGTAGCCTTCAATAAGCTCCTTGCCATCTCAAGAATAGTTTTGATTTTTAGTTCAATCACACAGTTTTTCTTCACTATGTGTGGAGTAGTTACCTCTCCCCCCAAACAACGCTCCTTATGAAATTGATTGATTATTTAAATAAAAATTATCCTTTATATTTAATTTTCGATATTTTAAGTTCCATACTTTAAACTCATTACTCTCTTTAATAAATACGTGACTTTTCCATGTAAGAAACTTTCAATAAAAACAAATTATTTGGATCATATGAGCATCAATAATAATCTTATTAGATTTTTTCATTCTTAGCTATATAAGAAATACCATCTAACATTATATATCTATTGATCATAAGTTATCTAACAGCTGGTAAATTTTGAGTCAAACTAGAAGTGAAATAGATATTATAAAGGAGGTTTATTTTACCATGACAATTAATCACTGCCATTATGCCTATGCCTTCCACTTGCATTTTCTTATTACTACTAAGCCCTACTTTTTTTCTTGCAAGATTCATTCAATTCCTTAAATAAAGCTTTTATCGTAGTCATTATCATAAATAACCACATTTTGATATACTTAATGTTATATTGTTCACTTTTCAAATTCTCATTCTCACTTATGCATACATTTAAGAACTTCTGTCTTCTTAAAATTGTAAGATAATTTCTTTCCTTTTATACTTATAATCTCAAGAATTTTTACTAATTCTTCACGTGTCATCTAAACATGAATATTATTTCAATTTCTTATTCTCACTTATGCATGCATTTAACAACTTTTAAATCTCCTTATGATTGTAAGATTTTTTTTCTTTTTATACTCATTATTTTAAGACTCTCTACTAGCTCTTTATATGTTATGTCAATATGACTATTACTATCATAAAATCGTCATATCAGGAATGCCTCATTACCATCATTTGTTATAAAGCACATATAAGCCATTTCATTTTTTAATTCCCATTTTTAATTCCTATTTTTTTTCTAAGTTGGCTCAATATCCTTTTATCTTTTTGTAATCTTTCTTCTCTTTTCTTTATACCAAAATTAAGGAGAATAGAACATTAGGAATTCACTTAATTAGTTTGGCTTCCCACAATTATAGAAAAAGATGTTAGAAGATTTCATGATTTAAATCATACCTACCCACCTTAAAAGTCTCATCTTTTTTTGAACTTCTCATTTGTAAGATCTTCTTGAACATTTTAGAGATGAAAGTAATGCCCCTTCATTATTATTACTTAAGAAAATCTCATTCTCATCACTTGTCTATTTTTTGGAAACTTTGAAGGTAAGCTCTTTTTTTTTCGAATTCTTATTCTCCTCTTATGCGTCTTTCAATCTTATCTCATAAGTGAAAAGAGATTTATTGATCTCATCCAAAGGCAATGTATTTAGGTCCTTGATTTCTTGAATCATTTGCCCTTTAGCCTCCTAAGCTTTGGTAGATAATAAAACAAATTTTCATGATGTTAAAATTAATACAGCATTTCCCTCGTCCTTTAAGGAGCATTGTTAATGTTAATGAATATAGTGTACATGCTTGAAATGCTTTTAGTATGATTCATATGAAAGAGTTCAAATTGTTATGTAACCATGCTCACTTTACTTCCTTTCACTTAGTTTTTAGTCTCATGAGTGACTTCTAAAATATTTCATATATCATAAGTTGACTCACATATGGATATTTTTTCACTTGCATTTCATTCTTCCTTACTTTTAAGAATTATATAATTTAACTTATTTCTTGTAAAAATATAGTCTATTGGCCATAATCTCCCACAAATCTTCCCTTTTTATCGTAAAGAAAAATTACATTCCATTTCTCTAATATAAATAGTCACTTTCATTAAAGAATAGAGCCTATTTATATTTCAGGCCTCTTGATTAGATGGTTATAAACCTAGATGTGTTGTAATATCCCATTTTCATACTAAGGGTTATGACATAGGAGACCAGGATATATGGGAAATAATGTTGAGAAATTACGAGAGTGCACTGCATTTACATGCATATCATCAACATACACATGTGAATTTGATATTGTACATATTGCAAATACTATATATGCACTCATTTGATATATTCCAGGGTATAAATGATTTTTTTCTAAAGTGAATATGATGTGAATAGTGAGTTTTAAGCCTTGATCTTTGATTTGGTGATTATATTTATTGATTTAGAATTTTCGGTAAAAATTTGGAAATTTTATGAAATTTTGGGTATTTTAAAACTAGGAAAAATGTTAAATGGTAAGACAAATTGACTCGTAATAGTAGAAATAAGTGACAATTAATAGTAGAAATAATTGGCAAATGGTATTAGGATTTTATGAGAAGTGGCATAGAAAATTGGGTGACAATTGGTTTAGAAATTAGAAGACAAATGGACTAGTTATTAAAAGAGTCAAGTGGAACCATAAGAATAGGACATCTGGCAAGTGTCTTTAAATAACAAGTGTCATTGACATTCACCACACACCTCTCATGTTAGACCCATATGAAAGACCATTTTTTAATGATCTTTCACTTATGCTACATGCTTTCTTCTTCTTTTTTTCTTCATTTTCGTTCTCTTCTCATCTTCTTCACTCACGATTTTCTCACCAACCCTCATCACGTTGATCTTTTCCTGACTCCTTCACTTTGTTTCTTCAAGATCATTGTTATCTCTTCTTCTTGATGGAACCCAACCTAATCCACCCTAGAAAGATAATGATCGTATATGCATGGAGAGTTGGGGTTTACGAGATTATGAAGAATCCTGGAGCTTAATCAAGTAAGTTATACATTAATCTTCATGGGTTGTTGTAAATGAGACAAATAAGGTGATTATTTTAGGATTGAATGATTATGAAAATGGTATTAAATATACGTATGTTGTGAATGAATAAATGGACTTATTCATGTCTTGTTTTTGTATATTGATAAGTAATAAATAATGAAATGTTATAGGATGGTGGTTTGAGATTAAATGATAATGAAAATAGAGTTTAAGAGTGATGATACATTGATGAGGAAATAAGTAGGGTTATGTCATATTTTTGTGTGTATTATGAGTTATGTTAAAAATGTCTTTGAGATAGGTTGGTTATGAAAAAGGTATTTTAATGAGAGTTGAAAGTTGATGAATATAGAAAAGTGTTCATGTCCTATTTTGTGTTAATGAATGAGTGTAGAAATTTGATGAGTACATGTATGTGATTGTGTTCTGTTTTTGAGAGAATATGAAACCATGGATATAGGCTGTTAAGTGAGGAAATATATTGAGATTCAAATTTAAAGAAACAACTAATATAGTGTTCTTTAAATGAGAAGAACTAAGATGATAGTGAATGATAAAGAATGATGATGATATGTTTTGTTTTTGTATGATTGTTGAACCTTAAGTTATGAATTTGTCTTATGAATGGCAAATGATAAAGAATGATGATGATATTTTTTGTTTTTGTATGATTGTTGAACCTTAAGTTATGAATTTGTCTTATGAATGACATTAAGATGAAATTGAGGTGAGATTGATGAGTGTGTGTGTCTAAATGATGAACTATGTTGAAGATTTGTTTGATGTCTTATAAAAGAGTAAATTTTGGAAAATTGGAAGAGAATGGCTGGAATATGTTAGCTGTAGTGTTTCCACTAAATTGACATCTACCATATCTTGATCTGTAGATATCTAAATGGGATTATTTTTAATTTATATTAAATTAGGTACATATGGCTACAATTTTCATGAAGGAATCGAATTTAAAATCTGTCTTTACTGGTTTTGAAATTTGACTTGAAGTTGAGTACTGGGTGCTGTCACGGTGTGGGAATAGTCTGTAGTATTTTGGGGATACATCACAGAATACTGAACCAAACTGCATGAACTTGATGTCGTTAGAAACTTAAGACATATAGGAACATTTGTTTAGAAGAATGTATTGCCTAAATACCTCATTTTCTATATCAAAATGGCCATGCAAAACAAACCCGAAAATATATCTTGAGAAAAAACTGGAAAAGGAAATTGAAGTAAGTGGATGGTGAACTTTCGGTTCACTCATCCCACGATTGTGGGAAAGGCCTTGAAGTGAAGAACATGTTGTTTTGTGTGATTATGGTATTAACTAAGGATAAGTTACTTTACATTGTTGTATTTGGATTTGATTAAAGCTTGGAGTGAACTTAGTTTGATGTGGAATATGTCGATAAAGTGTTGGATATGTTTAGGTTGTAATTGAGAATATAACAGAGTGAATGGATTATTGATATTAAGTGTTTAGAATCTGGAGATTTAGAGATGATAAAGAAATAAAATTGTTCTTAGAAATGCTAATGTGATTCAAAGGAAATGAGCAAAGTATATAAAGTAAGGTCAAAAGAGGATTTAGATATTATGTGATAATATGATGCTAGAATAATATTGGTGAATGATTGATTTATGAAATTAGAGTAAACAAGTATACTTGAGGTATTAACTTAAAAGTAAACTTGTTATATCCAAGTGACAATGATAGAATGATCAAGATTTGTGAATTAAGGATACATACCTGGAAATAGTCATTTGAGCATGCATTATACATAACACATATACATATGTGTATGATTGATTACTTATGTGAATGATCAAATTAATGATGTGTAAAGTACGTGTGTATTGCATTAAGACAGATACGCAAGTTGATCATCAACATGCCGACATTGTTGAATCATGAAGGCAATAGCTAATCTTGAGCGTATTATGAGTCAACCTAGATATTACTCACTAAGATTTGAATTATCCTGTTAATATTTCTGTTATTGAACTGTGAATGATCTGATTGTGATAATTTTAGACATTAATAATCTAAGGAGTTTGATATTTGAGATTGTATTGGAACTGTTCTGATTGAATGTGAATCTGACAGAAATAAGTGTTCTCAACAAATATGTTGAATGTCGGACTTATGTCTGATGAAAAACGTGAAAAGCGAATGTGTGTAGTGAATGAAAGTGAATGAATGAGTATATGTTATTTGATGCATTTCATACATGATATGCATGATTAGATAAAGGCAGTTGTAACCGGAATAGCCAACGGAAAATAGCTTAAAGCTCAGAATGTATATAAAGAGCCACAAGCTCACTAGTAAAATGAGCCCTGTATCTTCAACAAATACGAGACAGTTATCAGTGAGCCCAGTATCTACAATGAATACGGGACAGTAAAAAAGGCATTCGATCATAACAATTAACCATAAAAATGGAGTCACATGAGCTTTGGCATATGTAATTTGTTATGTGTTATATAAATGTTTGAAATGAAATAATTGAACTGTTCTGATTATGAAAATGTGAAATAATATACACATAAATTGTATTTGTAAAACATGAGGAAATGTGAAGAAATGTTCAGCATTTGTTGATGTGATTTATCTGTGAATTAAATATGAATTTTGAATTGTGAATTGTTTTGTGTTTGATATGAGTGAGCACATCGAGAATGGTTCACTCACTGAGTTCGCAAAACTTATCAAAATTGCAACGTGACTTTTCAGGTTCAGAGGAGATATCCAATTAGGCTAATTGGAGTATAGCCACTAAAATCAGATATGAGCTAGGGGTCAGGATCAGTTTGCACCTGCATAGGTCTTTAGTGATTTTAGTTTTTGAATTGTATTTCTGCAACTATTGTATAGTGTATGTGTGTAAATTGTAAAGTGTAATAACATTTATGACGAGTGATGTTTGTAAATGAAATGGGCCAATATTGGTCTGCTTGAGATTTGTTGTTGCTTGTGATAATGAGAAAAAAATTTATACTGAGTCGATGTGATTGTCCTAACATGCCACTTTCATAAGGCATGTGCCCGAATGTCCTCCAGATGTACGGGTACGTGCTCAGTGGAAGTGGGGTGTTACATGTGTTATATTGATATTTACTTAATTTTATTACAAATATATACAAGTGAAACATATATGCTTTGAAATAAAGATGTTAATAGGCCAGGCCCGACCCCTAAACTGGGTGGCCTGACCTGTCCACGAGCTGACTCGCTAGTAGCCCGACCCATCCTTACTTTTTTAATACAAAAATTAGAAAACAACGTCGTTTTTGTCATTCTAGTAGGGCGAAGGGTCTGCTCGGGCTGAACAATTTTGGCTCGTGATTCGTCCGTGACCCGATTAACTCAAGTTAAAATTAGGTCGGGCCTGGCCAAAATTGACATTCTTACTTTGAATCCACTTGTTGGTCCCTATATAGCACTTAAAAGGGGAGGGGGAGTAAATTTGATTATCTGTGATAAATGTTTCTAATATTATGAATAAATTACATAACATTTGAGATTGCAAATGAATGTATATGGTAAGGAATAATAAGTAGTAATAGTAGTAGTAGTAGTACTTATTATTATTATTATTATTGTTATTGTTATTGTTATTGTTATTATTATTATTATTATTATTATTATTATTATTATTATTATTATTATTATTAACAACAACAACAATAACAACAACAATAACAACGTCAATAACAATAATAATAACTTTATACTACATCCACTCTCCCAACTTATTTATGATTTTTTTATGAACTTCCTCTTCCAAAATGTAAATAGGAACATTATTACACGTCATTCTTCTCGTTAGAGTGAAAAATAACTCTTACATGCCCTATAAATGATGAAGAGAAACCAAAAAGCTTTGAATAATAACTAAATACCCAATTGAATTACATCTCAATGATGTCCTTTCTTATAGACTTTATTGATTTAGAGCTCAAATGAACTCAACTCTAAGTCTCTTAAACCTCTCTCATTATAGTATCAATTCTCATCAAAATGTTATAAAGTTATCCAATAACCAAATTTTAAAGTAGTTGTACACATCCCTAACTCAAAAATATTTTTAGAGATATAAACTAGTTGTTGTAATGAGTAGTTTCAAAGACATTAATTGACATAGCAATCATTTAACTTAACTCACACATTGATTTAACTTCTGGATTGAATACTTCACTTTAATTTTAATCATTCTTTCATACTCTGCTCTATTTAATTTGCTTTATAATGCAGTATTTAACTCAATTGACTTAATACATTTCTTTGTCTCACTTGCAAAAATATTCACTTATTACTTTTTTCAAAATATCAAAAATAAACCATCAATTGCAATATGCTTTGTTATTATTAATCATGTTATCATTTTATCATCAAATTAAAATGATATTATTAATAATATTATAGTTTTTATAATTTGAACTTAACTGCATATACTTTTATAGACTTAAGATAATTGAATGAAAAACAATTATTTATTGTAATAACCTAATATCATAAATATAGAGGGACTTGTTCCATATAGTAAAACAACTTTTCCTTCCTCCTTAGCCTCCTCTACTCATATTCTTATTTTTAGGTGTTCACTTATAGCTATATGTTTTACACTATACCTATCGATGTGCATTGTACTTACTAGAAAAAGATAATGATTGTGATATTATGTTCGAAACACAAAGCAACATTAAAAGAAATAACTAAAATAAGTGCATTTATTATTCTTATATATAATTTTGTAAGTAGGAGTGTCAATCAAGTGAGGACTATAACTATTAGTATTAAACGTCTTTCCATTGTCTAATCTAATAAGAAGAATAGTTGACTTTAAAGCAATAATTAACTAAACTAAAATAATGAGTAAGAAATAACCAATCAAGGCTATAAACAAGAATAAAACAACCAATAGATAAATAAGATATAGATGAAGAATCCCCCTAGAACCTTTTCTATGTTTGAATTTATCTTGGTTCAATAGTTAACCCTAATTTCTTAGATAAGGAGGAATTTTGAAGTTACAACTATATTCTTTCTTGAGATATAAAGCTCATATCCTTCATTTTTTTTACAAAAATCCTTTTCTAATTAAAACTATTAAGAACTCATTAGCTCTTCTTATGAATTCCTTTAACAGATTGACTCTAACCCAGAAGATTTATATGGTACTACTTCTAAGATCCCATACAACTCTTAGAAGATTTATATGGTACTACTTCTAAGATCCCATACAACTTTTATTATTCATGCTTTGATCTATTCATAAATGTGATTTCTTAATCCTTATGTATAAAGTTCAATATTAAATATTCTACACTTCTACTTTAATTCAATATAATAAGTAAACACAAATAGTTCCTAAGAAAACTATAATATTACATTAAATAAAAGAATTAATTTGAAACATATGTCTAGGGTCCATAAAAACTAGATTTATATCATAATTACGTTCACAGTAAATCAAAGAAAACCAATAATAGAAAATAAAAGAAGATATTATAAAAAGTTCTCGTATATCTTGAATCTTGACGCTTTTGATTAAATCTTGATGAAATCTTGAACTTTTCCTCTAATGTTGATTCCTTTTTGATGTATTGTTAAATCTCCTTTAGCCATTATCTCATCCTTAGGCCTTTCTTGGATCCAAGACCTCACCCTTCTTCCCCTTCTAACTGGTCTTTAGTCCTAATAAATAATTCTCTTCTTGATTTCTTGTGCTCTTTATCTCAATAAACCTAAAATTTTGATAAATATAGTACCAATATGGGCCCATGTTTGTCCCATGTTGCTCTATTACTCCTTTAACTTCTTTTTTATAACTAAACATTGCCAACATGAGACCATATTACCTATATGTTGGCTTACTGCCTTTTTTGTTATGTGTTTGTGGTTTTGCTTATGAACACAGGTCTGAAGTCCATAAACAGAAATTCATTTTTGTGATATAGATCCTTATATGATTTGTGTTCTTCGTATGGAAAGTTGTCATAAAAAGCACAAGGCCTAGGCTGCCATGTGGTAGGAACATGAGACCATGTTTAGGTTGTATTCCTTTATGTACCAAGTTGATGAAAAGTCAAAAATACATTATAAGCAAAACGAGTCAATACATGTTCACATGTTTGTGCTGTATTACTAAAAATAAGACTGTGTCCAACCTATTCTCATCCAAAATCACTATAAAACTTCTCCAATTTGGGTACAACTAGATCTAATTCATTCCTTTTTTACTGGGCAGTTAAAATAAGGTCTATAAACGAAATATAAGCCACATTGGATACCAAATCTTATAAAATTATCAAAATATAAGTTAAATGCTCTCAAAATCATGCTAAACATATAGAGTAATTAGTTATTGTAATGACTAGTGTCAAAGATATTAGTCAACCTAATAGTCACTTTGAAAACCTATCTCCCACATTTGAATAATTTAATTTAATTTCAGTTGTTCTTTCATACTCTACTATATTCAATTTGCTTCATAATGCATTATTTGACTCAACTGACTTCAAAATTTTATCTCTCACTTTCATGAATATTTTTATTTTACTTTCTTCAAAATATTTAAAAAACCATTGGTATCAATATGCTTTTTATTATCAAAAAAATTTAATGATGTTATCATTTTATCAGTAAATCAAAATGATATTGTTATAATATTATAGCATTTATAATTTGAAATTGAATAGATATACCTTTGTAAATTTAAGATATTAAAAATAATTATTTTACTTCTGTAATTCACAAGTTAAATGTGGAGGAATTTATTCTATGTATTAAAAACAACTTCTCCTTCCCTCTCCACTTATACTTGTATTCTCATCTTTTAAGTGTCCAATTATAGTCATGTGTTTCATACCATATCCATCCATATGCATTGTACTCATTAGACAATGATACCATAGTGGCTTGTATCATATCAAATTTATGTAATATGATTCATTGTGAAATTTTGGTTTGAATTGGTCGCACTAGTTGGTGTGAAAATGGAGAACCATATATAAAAAATGTAAGGTAAAAATTATAAATGGAGAACCATATATAGAATGTCTTGTATCATTTAGTCTTTTTCTCGTCTTTAATGCTCCTCTACTGACAGTCCTCCATTATCATTTGGTTATCACTACTATAAAGCTTCATTATTTGCCCCTCCCTTTCTCTATGCCATTGGTGTTGAAGCTATCACCATCCCACTGCCAGAGCCGCGTAAGTTTTTGGAGGACGAGAATGGAAAAATGATTGTTGCTACAATGCCCTCCATGGTATCTGAAAGTTTTGATGGCTCTAGAGGTAAAGATCCACTTCCTCCACCATCACCGCTATCACCACCGCACTTGTAAAATCCACATATAAATACATACGAACGTAAATAGAGATGATAATTGAATGGGAAATGGGAAAAAGAACCTTGGAAAGTAGATAAAGATGAAATTGGAGATTGAAGAAAAAATAGGAAACCTTTGACCCTAAACGAAACCCTAACCACCCCACCCCTAGCGTAAGTGAGAATGCTACTCACGTATGGTGTTTATACAGCGAAAAAGAGTAAATACGAAAGGTGATTGTGTATATGTATGGTCGTTGAGGATAATGAAAGGTTGGTCTAGTATGTTTCAACGGTGATAAATGCTGAAGTGAAGAAGAGAGGAGAGAAGATACTAAAGAGAATGATTAAACAACTATTGAAGTGTATGTACAACCTAATCTAGTCATAGGTTTTGAGCAAAGTATTAATGGTTTCGAGGCTCAAAAATTTATACTATTTTTAATTTTAAAAGTTTTTAAAGTTTTTAAATTTTTAAAATTTTTAAAAATATTAATTTTGTTAAAAATTAACAATTAAATACATATGACATGAATATAACACATCAACTAATAAAATGTTACTTATATGATAATTTAATTTAATTTTTAAATTTGAACTGAGCAAATTAAATATGGTTAAAGCTAATAATTTATTATAATTAGTTTAATTATTAAATACTTTCTATTATTCTTTATTTTATTTTTGTATGATGATTGTCTTTTTTAATAATAATTGCAGTTATTATTTATATGTGAAATATTTGAAAATTATTATTAATAAAAATAAATAAATAATTGTTATTTTAAATTTTATTATTATGATTTTTGAGACAAGATTTATATAAAATTATAAAGCATACAGTATAATATACTAATAAACTATTTTGTAATTTTTTAAAAAATTCATTGACTATTTTAAAATTTTAAAAATTGCCAAAAACAGTACCCAATATTGATCATTACTAGTACAGTATCGTACCAAAACTTAATCCAATACTAAAACTGGTATGACATTCATAACATTGGTAATTATGTCAATACGGTATTCATAACATTGATAATTATGTCAATTCTAATTTTGTACATATTTTAATCATACTATTATTATTGTTATTATTATTATTATTTCATTTTAAGTAGTTTAACTTAAATTTTAACCACAAAATTTTGGCATTGCTTTTACCTGTGCAGTGGTTGAATCGCCAAGCTTGATTGACTTGAAAATGTAAAACATTGACTATTATCATATTCCCAAATCCACAGCAGGCTTTCCCACAGAACGGGAATGGGCTTATTCTCTGGACCAAATCATGACATTACTATAATTCTGAAAACAATCAATCAACAGTTTCCTCCCGTCGCTATAAAACTTATTGATAGCCTGAATTTATAACTAACTAATTAATTATTTCAATCTTTGCCAACTTATATTACTGAAGTTGCTTTGCTCTCGTACATGAAATTTTTTGCGCCATTTACAGTATTGTAACTCTGTGTTAATTTTATTTACACATGTACGTGAAACTTACCTAAATATATATATATAAGATTTAATAAAACAAGTTACGAACAGTTTTATATTGCAAAATATCTAATCCAACGTCTTAATCCTTCGTGTTCATATGAATAATAAAGTATGCAGTGCAGTACAACGCCTGTACTTAATACTGCATGAACTCGGTGTTCTGACATAAAAACGCAGACATGTTTCAACCTCTAACCAGATATCTCCCTCGTTCTTTCTACTTGTTAATTTCCTTCTAATTATCTCCATGCCACGCACGACGAGATGACACGAGAGGGACTGGGACTTAGAGTGATTCATTGGTCATGGAATATTTCTTCCGGTGGGCAATTTTATGACATGAAATGGTTAGTACCCAAAATTTCTTTTAAATGATTCATTGACGTGTTAAATGTTTGCTAGTTAAAACATATTATACATGACATCAATTTTTATTTAAGTTTTCCTACTTCAATAAGGTTTGGAATTTTATCCAATTCTTAATTTCTAGAATCGAATACTTAAGTAACGAGATGATTTCGCCTGTCCCGTCTCATCTTTTTTTACTCCGAGAAGATGGCAAGAACAGGAATAAAGGGATAAAAGATAGGATCTCGTCCTTTAAGTAACACTCCTTTTGAAACTTTTGTGAAAAAATTATAAATTTATGCCAGCTGCAAACTGTTTGTATTCAACGTACATTTTACTTTACCAATTTGTTATGTGAAAGGGGAAGTTTTCAAAGTGAAATGACTGATTGATTGCACCTAAGCTGCAGAGCTTTGTACGTGGTAAGAAAGATTCGTATGTTATCACCACTTAATCCGCGTATGGTGGTCCAAGCTGATTGCTCATATTGACAAGGAACACGTGAGATGAATGGCTCCTGGTACAAAGAAATTGTCGGTGTCGTGTTGAAGTTCGGAGCTTGGGCGGATTAGTTAAAAAGAGAACAATGTAGCTTTAACATTAGCTTTAACTTTCCCTTTGATAAACTGGGATGGGATCCACAATTGCGTACGACAGCACAAGTCCAATTCTACGGCCACTCTTACTGGAGTCGGGAGGGTTAGTTAAAAAGGGAACAATGTAGCTTTAACATTAGCTTTAACTTTCCATCGTCTGTACACCATTGGAATTACAAGTTTGATTATCTTTCCACTTTAGGTATTTAAAATTGGCAACATTTCAACTCAAAATCATGTCATTTTAAACTTTATTTAATAATACATATTGATTGCTGCTAATAAAATAAAAAATACGATGGCGCCAAATATTTTTTTATCCTCATATTAGATTTTGCATCTACCTATACCTGCTTCTATCCATAGATTAATAGCAATAGGTTCTAATAATAAACTTAATCATCACTAACTTAAACTTTATTATACGTCACATGTTTATGCAAATAGAGAAATAGTAGACGTTGGAAAATGAGATAAATGAAATACAAGTATTACCTGCAAACAACTAGATTTGATTGAATCAATTGCAAAATTTATTATACTACACCACATTTTGATTAATGTTAAATTTAAAATCGATTGCAAAATTTATTACCGTACATTGTCATTTTAGAGCCTCACACATTTTAACTCATTATTTATTATCTGTGTTACTTTGATGGACATAAAAGCAAACAATCTATATTGAAACAAGTAAGAAATTTACTAATGGTTAATCTTTGGTCGGTAGTTGAGAAATATTTTTTTATGACAATCTAACTTTGCACTGTCAATTTAATCCTGCTGCATTATTCATGATGCTATTGACAGAAGTTATTTGATACAACAATTCATTTACGACGAAATCTTGTTATAAAAGAAAGGAGATTATAAAAAAACATATTAAAATCAAAATTTTCCATAAAAAATGCCTCACGGGTGTGACATGTTAAGTCACACCTGTGAGACCACCGATACTACATCCAGATTGTATTAGAACATATTTGGTATTCTTCATAAGATTGCTATGAACATTGCAGAATAATACTGCGTTATCCCTTTTCCTTTCCGTCATGTAAAAACATAACGTAAGGAAAAATAAATAAATAATGGCATGAGTCATGGTTGTGGCGTGACCAATAGGGGAACCATCCAGCCGTTCATGAAATCGACAATGGGATGGGGTTAATCTTTAGTTGGTAGTTGAGAAATAAAATTTTTTTAATGACAATCTGACTTTACATTGTCAATTAATTAGTCCCGCCTTATTATTTGTGACTTTCTAACCCTATTATAAATAATGTTGTAGCTACCAACTAGAGATTAGGTTTAATTAAAGGATGCAATAAGATCATTATTTGTTTTCTAACATGTTAATCAAACCACATCCGTATCCTTTCTTCTCTAACCATACAAATGTTTCCTTCTCGGTACATTTATAAACACGTTCCTCCAGCTAGAAACTATAAAAAGACATATATTCAAGGCATAACATCTTCTCTATTCCAGTAAACAAGAGTTGGCCCTTTGTTTATTCACCATCTGCAAGTTCTTTGTTACTCTTCATCATATGTTGTTCATTTTACTAAATTTTTTATCAATTTAGTGATTATATGCGTTTAATAGAGTTAATAAGAGGAATTACATGTATCACTGACAAACTCATTTATTCATATATATTTTTCATATCATTTAGATGGGTTTTTGTCACTATAATTGGTCTTTATGCTT
>JAOTAY010023087.1:0-30449 GCA_025629805.1 Erythroxylum baracoense | reverse complement strand
CTTCATTCCCATTATACTCATGCTTTTGGTACTTTGATATCAATAATTCATTCACTAAGTTATAACCTCAATTATCACCTCACACATATCACACATTTAGTTACTTAATCTAAGCATCATTCTAGGTTCAATTCAAGCTTCATTCAAGCTTAATTAAGTCCAAACGTATCATAGTTAAGCATTGATAAGTCAATAACTTATATATATGATTTTGGTAAAAATGATATAACCTTTGATGTGGATGTCAAATTAAAGTCATTCAAGTACATTTTCAAAGAGGACTTCGAGTCCTACAACTTTTGTGAAGACTCTAAGGAGAGATTTTGCTGTCTAGAGGGTCAAAATTTCACATTTATGTAGGTGTCCAGAGAATGTCCGCCCACCTAACATGTGTCCCTCCAAACGGACATAAACGGAGCTGGAACACTAGAATTCCAGAGAACGTCAGCTCAGCGGACTTATGTGCCTCCAAAAGGACATACACAGAGCTAGGATGCTAGAATTCTAGAGAATGTCTGCCCAGTGAACCTAAAGTGCGCCCAACAGACATAAAAAAGGCATATTCACGTTTAACCCATTCCCAACCATTTTCTCCAATTTTTCTATCTCTTTTAACCATTCCAAGTTTTATCCAACACCTCATATGCTTAGTTTATTATTTCTAGCTTAATTTCTCATCATTTCTAACTTAATCTCATCAAACATAAAATCCTAACTCTTTCCATAATATATTTCATTCTTAATACATCAACAATTCATTTCCACAGTTTATCACTTAGGATTCATAATCTCTTCATTTCCTCTTCATTCTTAACTTTATTTCAGCCCAATATCATCCACACAAAATTCAAAATCTATAATTGATCATAAACACCAAAAACAGAACATATTTATATACACATTCATCTTCAATTTTTTGCACGTGTTCAACTTCATTTCCACCTTCACTTCACTTTTAACTTATTATTCTAATTTACCTCATTTCAAGACACCACATTAACCCTTTCTTTAACCTCAAGATCATTCTAGTTAATCCATATAACAACTACCTAAAAATTCATGTGATTAAACATTAAAAACAGAACATGAGCATATCATCTCTTCATGAAATTTCTGCACAATTTCTACATCATTTTGATGATCTTTCTATCTCTAAATCATCACTATAACATCTTATGAATTATCAATCCTTATATATGTAAAAGCAAGACAAGAACATATCCAAGTGACTCATTTACGTTTCAGCATACATACCCTACCATTTCATAATCATTTAACTTATAACTATCATCATAAATGCTTCATTTAACAAATCAAGAAGAGTAATGCTTTATACTTACTTGTTTAGCTTCAGAGTCTTCAAATCTCTCTTAACCCTAGCTTCCCAATATCACACGATCATCATCTTGCCAAGGTAGAATAAGTGGGTTTTTATCAAGAAGAAAAGATAGCAAGAACTTTGAAGTAGCTAGTGATGGAAGAAAGCAAGGTTCAACTTTGATGCTTGGAGAAGAGAGTGTCGTGTGAAGTAGAGAAAGATGAAGAAAATGAAGAAAAGAAACACTTACGAAGAGAGGAGCAATTAAGAAGTGAAAGACCAAATGAGAATTGGTCTTTCATTTGAAAAAAATTGTGGGATATAAGTGGTGTGGAAAGTGACACTTGTCACTTGCCACATGTCACTTTCTCATAGTCCTCTTTTGGTCTTTTAAAAAATAGCTTGTCCATTTATCTCCCAATCCAATAAACTCTCAATTTTAAATGACACTTGTCATTAAATCCTAATGTCATTCATAAAAATTTCTACTGCCATCTGACACTTATTTCTACTACTATTCATCAATTGTCTCGGCACTTGGCATTTTTCTTAGTCCAAAAATACCCTTAATTCCAGAAAATTCTCAAATTTTACTAAAAATTCTAAATCACTAATTTAATTCACCAAATCAAATTTTAAGGCAAAATAATCATTATCCATATCATAATCACATTAAAATAATTATTTATACTCGAAAAATGTAAAATGAGTGCATGAACAAATTATTGTAATGTGTGCAATGATTAAATTCACGTGTGTGTATACTAATATTATGTATGAGTATGAAATGCATTTTTCTAATCTCTCAATAATATTTCTCATATATGGTATTCTCGGGCTCTAACCCTTAATATGGAAACGGGATGTTACACCAATGACATAATCTAACTCATCTTCTATTTCTTTTCTCTTAATTTGCACAACGTTCAGAATAGAAGGTTGAGATTCCCTGACTTGCTTCAGAGTAGGTTCACTAACCGTTTTAGAGTAACCCTCTGTAGTCATTTCTTCATCTTATTCCTTGTGAGCTTCTTTATACTGGACCGGGTGATTGTCATTATCCTTTCCTTTGTGCTTTTTTTCATTTGTACTTGGCAAACTCCCTTTAGGTCTCTTTGCCACTACTTTGGCCAGTTGGTCAAATTTTTTCTCCAAGATTTGTATGGATGTGTCTGTTTGTTGATGTTTTGCCTTTGATTCCTAAATAAATTCCAATCTTAACACATTCATCCCCGGTTCCTTAGTTGTGATGTTTGTGCCTGAAATCCAGGTGGAGGATTATTCATTTTCTGTCCCTAATTTGCCCATGAAAAGTTAGGGTGATTCCTCAATCTTGGATTGTATGTGTTACTATAAGGGCGTTGGAGCATTCCACAAATAATCTACATGTTCGAGTTGATCTGATTAACAATCTTGTCATGGGTGATCTATCCCACAGGTCTCACATTGCATCACTCTTCCCTGTAGAGCCATAGTAATGTTGTCTATCTTTCTGTTCAGGGCCTCCACTTGACTTGCCAGTCTAGTCACAACATCTATTTCATAAACTCCAGATGGCTTGTTAGTGGTTCATGCTCCAACTGAGCACCATTAGTAGTTATTTATGGCCATGTCCTCAGTCAATTCTTAAGTCGATTCAGGTTTCTTATTATTCAGCGTCCCTCCAGTTGCTGCACCAATCGACTGCCTAGTATTTTGACTTATCCCATTAAAGAAAGTTTGGATTTGCATCCACAAAGGTAATCCATGATGTGGGCATCGTCTAAACATCTTTTTTAATTTCTCCCATATGTCGTACAAAGATTCTCCTTCATTTTGAGAGTATAAAGAGATATCGTTCCTCTACTTCCTTGTCTTGGTAGGAGGATACTTCAGTAAAAAAATTTCCACCACTTGATCCCATGTCATTAGTGACGAACATGGCATTGAGTTAAGTCACTACTTTTCTTTTCCTCTCAAAGAGAAAGGAAATAGACCCAGTTTGATGGCGTCATCATTCGCTCCATTTATTTTAAACGTATTACAAATCTCTAAGCAGTTAAAGATGTGTGCATTAAGGTCTTCATCTTAGAGTCCATCAAATTGGACTGACTATTGCACCATTTGGATAATGCTCAGTTTGATCTCAAAATTGTTCACTTGTACGGTCGATCTCACTATGCTAGATTCCGTGCTAGTTAAGTCTGGCCGAGCATAGTCAAACATAGTTTATGGTTGGTCAACCATGTTGCACAATCCCTTGGTGTCTATGTGACCTTCCAAGTCCTCTATCCAACGATCTAGTTCAAACTCCCCAAGGTTTGTCCTATGACGATTCTTGCGCACAGTTCTTTATATCTCAAGATTTACGTCAAATAAGTTCTCAATGTTACTTTGGGTTATGAACTAACCTGGAGTCTAGTCTAAACTAAGGAAATAACCTAGCTAACAAAAATAAATTAAATAGCATAAAGTAAAACAAATAAAATATAGAAAATAAGAAAACAAAAGTAATGACTAGATTAATAAAACTAAAGTGTTCGAAATATCACCGTCCACGGCAACAGTGCCAAAAACTTGATTGACCTATTTCACGTTAGTCAATATTTAATACCGCAATTGCACGGTATAGTTGTAGCTAGTACCGAAAAATACGGGTTGATCATACGAAGACAGTGAGTACTATTAATGACTGTTATTCTATTATCTAGCCTACAAAATGATTGTGGGTTTTAATTTAAGAAACTAAAATTAATTAAATAAAGTAAACACGCAACACATAAGAAATCCACCTATAATTATGGATGGTCTGTTTTATAAACCACTTGGATGGTATATAGATCGGAAACCCATGATGTAGCTCTATTGAAGCTTATCGGTGAAATATTTCAATACCCTATAAGTCACAACGAGAAAAGTCTTTTTCAATTCATGTGGTCTAACAATGCCACGTACGAAATTGAAAACTATAATCCATCATCCAATAGCTCTAATGAAAAGTTCTTCACCCAATATGCCTTCTTATCAATTTCGTTGTTTGTTTGAATTAAGACTTAGTATATCAACTTGTATTGATTTATCATTATGTTATTTAGAACTTATTATATTTAATAATTTATTTTAATTGTATAGTTAGATGGATAAAAGTTCGATGTCTCATCAGAAATGGTCTAATGAATATTTAGGAGTCAATAGTTTCATGTGATTTGTAAAAGATCAAATGGGTGTATAATTGTTTATTCGTTGTCCATGTATAGCTTACTTAAATGTAAACATTTAAAGTCAAGATGTGGTATATAATCACTTGCTAATCCAAGGCATAGATAAATTATATACTTCATGGTAGGGATGTCAATGGGTCGGGTCGGGACGGGCCGTAGCTCGTGGGTCGGCCCATAGCTTGGCAGCCAGCATGGGCTGGCCCGAGGCTTGAAAATCCCACAGGCTGACCAGCCTGTCATTTTTTTTTAAAATAAAAAATGTTCAAAATGACGTCGTTTTGAAAATAACAGACGGGCCACGGGCCAGGCCAAACCAATCCACAGCCTATGGCCCGTCAGTGACCTAGTCAACGCGGGCCAGGTCGGGCCACTTTTGACATGCCTACTCCATGGATTTATCATGGCGAATGTTTAAAAGCAAGTTATAGTAGAAGTGTTAATACAGGTGTTGATTGTAATAACAATAATGATGTAGAAGATTGTGATATTAATGACAATGATGACGATGGGATTGACGGGATGTCAAAGGATTATGAGAATGGTTTGCCTAACATAATTGCTAGTATTATAGAAGATAATTTTTAGAAGTTATTGAAAGATTCTCAAGAAGAATTATATCCAAGGCGCAGGAAATTCTCATAGCTATCTTTTATTGGGAAGTTGTTGCATTTAAATGTCTATAATAAATGGAGTAACAAATCTTTTGATATGCTCGATGATCCATTACCTATTGGAAACAAATTGCCCAAATCTTACTATGAAGCAAAGAAATTGTTAAGGGACCTTAGATTATGATATATATCAATATATGTTTGTAAGTATGATTGTGTTATATTTTAAAAGGACAGTAAAGATCTTGAAGAATGTGCCATTTGTGATACATCAAGGTGGAAAATGGATGATGGGAAAGGGAAAAAGATACCACATAAAATATTAAGATCCTTCCCTATTAAACCACAACTATAAAGGCTTTTTATGTCCAAAAAATAGACATAAGGATAAGGTGGCATAAACAGAAACGCATTGATGATAACATTATGCGTCATCCAACCGACTCTGTGGCATGGAAAGACTTTGATGGAAAGTTTCCATGGTTTGCAGAGGATTGTCATAATGTTCAATTTGGTTTAGCCTTAGATGGATTTAATTCATTCGATAATATGAGTACTTCTTACAATATGTGGCTGGCAATTCTTGTGGCATATAATTTACTTCCATGGAAGTGTAAGAAGGAGTCATTTTTATTATTGGCTTTACTTATTCTAGGACCTACTGCTCCTAGTAAGGATATCGATGTATACATGCAACCACTAATTTATGACTTAAACCATCTTTGGGAGGTTAGATTAGAAATGACTTAAACCATCTGTGGGAGGTTAGATTAGAAACTTATAATGTTATTCAAAGTGAAACATTTATAATGCATGCGGTTGTTTTATAGACTATAAATGATTTTCCAACTTATGGGAATTTGTCTAGATGGAGTACTAAAAGGTATATGGCATGTCTTATGTGTAACCATCAAACTCATTCAATAAGGCTATGAAGTAAAATATGTTATATGGGACTAGGAATGTCAAAGTCAGCTCGGCCCGCCTGGCCCGACACAATCCGGCCTATTTTTGGCCTGAGTTGGGATGGCCACGGGCAAGCCATGATATCGGCCCGACTTGACCATTACTTCTAAAACAACGTCGTTTTGTCAAAAATAACATCATTTTGAAAGTTTTAATTTAAAACAACAAAGAACGGCCCGACCCAACCTATTGACATCCCTATATGGGACGTCGTCGTTACTTAGAACATAAGCATAGCTGGCGAAGAAGCAAATTCTTTAATGGCAAAGTAAAATATAATGTGTTGGGTTTTGATCTTGCATCACATGCATCAAAAATAGAAAATAGTAGCATAAATATAAAACAAAAGCCAAAAAGCCAAAAACTTTCATGTGCCATTAGATGTAACTTTAACAAAACATTAACTTTAAAATTTGTACCTTACAATCTCCTTCGTTCTTTTTTTTCTTCACCTCTTTGGGTTGTCGTAAACCACCACAACCAAAGGAGGAACGTCTTTAATGATATCCACATGAAGATCGAAGCCTGAAATCTTTTAGGAAGAATGGCTAGAACACTCACAAAGTGATAGTTTTGTGATGTATTCTTTGAGAGAGTGTTTGTAGAGAGTGAGAGAAGATGATGAACAATTCACCAAAAAGTCTCTTGTTTTCACATAACACTTGCATGAAAATTGATGTTTCTTACAGCCTTTGGCCTTCCTCTAACTCCCAACATCAATAGAGAGTTAGTGGGAATTAAGTGGCTTGTAATCCCACTTAATTTAGCATAAAACTTCCACCCCTTCTTTAAAGGGTAATTTTGTCATCTTTTTATTAAAGGATAATTTTTTCATCTTGCCTAATAAGCAAGATTCATTTGCGTCATATGATTCACAATCAAATGACCCTAAACTACCACACTTATGTAGCTTAGTCATGCATCTCTCATATTTTGCATCCCCATCCAAAACCATTTTACTCATTCTTCGCATCTTTAATATGTGTGACCTATTAGGTTCCCAGTTATGTTGGCCACTTGAATTAACACTTAATTCAAGCAAGTCGTGAGTGATATCTAGCAACACATCATAACCCCCAATTGACTGAAAAGTCAAAGGTTTGACTACAAACCCTTCCATAGACAATGTTCCTGTGCAATTCATCCTTTCACCATCTATACCCCACTTAGTTTAGAGAATGGTTAAAGTGTCAACTCCCACTAAACTGAGGACATCACATCTAGCCCAAGTGATGTTAGATCTTGTCCTTGAGGTTCATTACTCAATTGGATATGTCATTGAAGACTATCTTCATGACATTTCCACCCTGGCCAGAGATTCTCGAGTAATGACTATGACAAGAGGCCGTGGGTATCATCTCCTTCTATTAGGAGTGGTGAATCCTTTATTGGCTACTCATTTATCTTCAAATACCTCAAGTTGTACCCAATCACCACCCTATGAGCAACCTCTAAGAAGCAACGAGGAATGGAGTCAAAGTATAAGATTAGTATCCAAGATATCCTTGAGCACTTCAAGTCTAAGGATATTTGCACCATTGCTATAATGAGACTATCATTGACACTAGAATAGATTATCCATATGATTGTCTCATGGTAGGACATCTAATGTACTTACTACTTTTAGCAAGCATCCATATGTTAACTCTAAACAACTCATACTTACAGCTTATGAGATCCACTGCTTGATCTAATCAAGGAGTATACCATATGCTAGTCTGTTTAGATTAATAATATCTCATCTCATTAATCCTATAACTAGGGATAATTTAGATACTATCATAATTACACATAATAGGAATCTCATTATCATGATCTCATCATAATTTCCTTTATGCTATATAATGTATCAAGGACTTCATTAATACGATTTAAAATCACTATCAATTCATAAAGAACATGAACATCAAATTAACAAAAAAGCCTTTTTATTAATCAGAAGATATGTACAATAAGTGCTAAATGTGATTGCCTTTAGAGCACTTCTCTAACATAATGAAGCTCCTTTGCACTTGTCTGGCGATGATGTGGTTTACCAACTATCAATTTTGGGTGACATTATACTTAGCAACACCCAAGTAATAATAAGTGAAAGCAAAGTGTTGTTAATCTTAATTAGAGTAAAAAAAAGCATTTTTTTTATCATATTAGAATGAATTGTTGTTGAGGCATAATCTTAATGTGATGCATATTGAAGAAAATATTTGTGAGAAAATTTTAGGTCCTTTAATAAGAATTGATGGCAAATTGAAAGACACAATTAAGGCTAGAATATACTTAGAATACATTAATATAAGAAAAGATTTGCATTTGAAAAGAAGAGATGATGGGTCACACATCACTTCACCTGCATGTTATAATATGTCAAAAAAGGAGAAACAAAATTTTTGTTAATTTCTTAAATCAGTCAAGTTTCTTGATGGATATGCATCTAATATAGCTTATTGTGTCAACGTGAATAAGGGAAAAGTTTCGGGGTTGAAAATTTATGATTGTCATATACTTCTACAATGATTACACCCTGATGGAATACATCGATATTTGTCAAAGTATGTGTGAGTAGCTTTGGGATAATTGAGTGATTTTTTAAAGCAATTATATTGTAAGATACTAAAAGTAGAAGAGCTTGAAAAATGGAAAAAAAGACAGCTTTAATTATATGTAATTTTGAACTAGTATTCACCTCATCTTTTTTTAACGTTATGGTAAATTTGGCATCACTTACTATATGAGACAAAACTTTATAGACCAATGCAATTTCGATGGATGTTCCCTATTGAAAGGTAATTTATATTAACTTCTACTTTTTAAAAATTATTAGTTAGTAACAATTGTTAATGTTTTATATTTTGTTTAGGTTTTTAGACTCTCTTAAGTGTTATGTGCGTAATAGAGTTCGACCTAAAGGGTTTATTACAGAGGATTATATAGCAAATGAATTCTTGACATTTTGTTCAATGTACTTAAATGATGTGGAGACAAAATTTAGTAGAGAAGAACATAACTTTGATTTTGATGAAGATGGTGGCTTGTTATAGTTCTTCCAAAAAGTAAGGCCACTTAAATAGGAACATATAGGGAGTTAACTAAAGACGAACTCGAATTGTGAGGAAATCGATTTATATATGGAGTATGTATATTACTTCTCAATCATTATTTCATATTTAAATATCAACCTATATTTTCTGACATCTATTTACTTTTTTAAATAAAGAGCACAAAAATGAGATTCAAAGCAAAGGGATTGTTAATGTTGAAGAAAGACATAAGATTAAGTTCCCATCATAGTTTAGGACTCAAGTAAGTTATTGATGGAATATTATGAACTTAAGGTAATTTGTAGGTTGGACTAACTTCTAGTTATATTTTTTTCCTACAGATAATACGGTTACATAATCGTAAATTACAAGAGGAGATGATAGCATTATATTCTTTGGCATGTGGGCCTCATATATGTGAAAAAATATACAGGTTGCATTGTTAATAGAGTTAGATTTCATATAAAAGATTATGGCAGTCAACTTAGAAGTCAAAATTATGGGTTTGTTGTTAAGGGACAACATGATGACGAATTTATTGACTTCTACGTTGTCATCTCAGAAATAATAAAATTGGATTACATCAAGGGTAAAAGGTTGTTAATTTAAGTGCAAATGCTTCAATCTTGGTGACATAAAAGCGAATGGAAATATTGCTAACATCAATGTTAGTAACACGTGGTATAAAAATGACCCTTTTGTCCTTACAAGTCAAATGAAGCAAGTATTCTACCTCAATGACACTGTATTGGGCAACAATTAGAAAGTCGTTCAAAAGTTTTAACACCGAAATCTCTTTGATTTTTGTGAAAGAGAAAATGGTCTAATGAGTGAAGATAGTGATGAAGTATATCAAGAGATTGAATCAGAGCTGAATAATGAATCAATATTAATCGAGAATAATAAAACATTCTCTTTAATTATTTTAGGATAATTAATCATATATTAATCACTCAACTACCTCTATATAATTCATGTTATTTTCAATGACTACCAATTGAGTTACCCTTCACTAGATTAGGTCATAAGTAGTATTAAAATATAACAATTCCTATATAAGATATTTTAGTGATCTCAAGTCAAAGGATCACTTATACAATCATCAAGATGAGAATTTTTATAGGCATATAAATAATGCTCCAAATGGATTTCTCATATGGGAACTTGTTCTCTAATAAGCACTCACAAATTTGTTTAATTATCTTAATACTTTAATTTGTGAGATTGACTACTTCTTTTATAAGGAAGAAACATAAATTGTACTAGTATTTTTATGTTCTACTAATGTCATGTCTTAATAAACCAAGGAATAGGGACATTTTAAGGATAATATATGAATGCAATATGAATCTCATAATTATGATCTCATTATAATTTTATTTGCAATGTATACTTATCTTATGAATTTAATATGTATAAGACAAAGAATGTCTTTAAATTATTTTGTCACTAAATTATAACCAACTAATTGGTTGTAGGGCACAAAACATCATATATATGGGCAACTAGGGATTCCATAAGTTGGTTATAAGGACATTGAGAAGTTTAAGCAATGGTAATAGATACATTCTTATTGCGTATTTGAGTGTACAGGTTAAGCTTGAGTTAGCTCAACGTCAACTTTCTAAAAATGGGAGGTTTAATGGTCTAAGAAATATAATTATAATTAAAATGGGATTGGAGGACTAGAGTTTTAATTAAATTTTAATAAATAATCTAATGAAGATTAGAATTAAGCTCCATTAAAAATATAATTCAATTAATATTTAAAAAATAATTATTTATAAAAGAAAGATACTTTAATGTTATTTCTCATAACCACTTTCGTTAAATATTATTAGTGATTTCTCAACATAATTAACACACTTAAACTTATTTAGTGTGAGTATGAAAATTTATTAGTATTTATTTTCACAAGTTCATCGAATTGAGATCAAATTACTAAATCTATACAAATTCAATCTACATCATTTGTCATCATTTATAAGATTTTGAGTGAAATCTCAATTTAATATGATTAAGATTGATCATAATGACAAATATATATGTTTCATTTTTTTAATTATAATAACAAATATAATCAAAGTTCCAGGAATTGATTTCAATGGTTAACTAAAATAGTAAGAATCTCTTAATATTTTCTTGCTATTTAACTCCTTGAAAAATCAATTTTTTCTTAATTGTCTTTGATATAATTGTAATATCATTAAAATATTTATTGTTTGAAAAAATATAAATTTTGATCCATGAATAACAACAATTATTGCCATCTAATTGTAATTTTAAAGAAAATTTCTTGATTTTGAAATGTATTTATTTTATATGTTTTATTTTTAAAATAAATATTGTAATATGATTTTTATTTTAATTTTTACTAAATTTAGATTATGTAATATTATTTAAATAGAAATTTTAATAAAAATGTTTTCTATATTTAAAATTAAGTTGTATTATAACTTTAATAATTTATATTTTTAAGCTTAATTAAACAAAATTTGTATTTTTCTATGGTAATTTATAATAAATTTTTATTATAACAGATCAACAAAGTGAAGTTCTCCAATCTAACTCATATATAACTATTGTAACTTGTTGATAGGATGAGGTCATAAGCAAATATCTATCTATTATGAGTTGTCAAAACTAACATAACTTATTACCTTTTACATATATCACTATTGTAACCTACTAATAAGATGAAGCCATAATCAATATATACCTAGTATGAGTTGTCAGAACTAACATAACTTATGACCCTTTTACGTTGTATATCATAGTACCCATTCATTATTCATATAGAAATGCCATCCATTAAAAATAGTTAAATTATATTTTAAATCTCAAATTTTGTATAATTTTCCAATACTAGTATGAATTGTCAACAGTAGTAATAAAATATTCAAAGTTTAATTTATTTTAAAACTAACGAGTCATTAATCCTATAATTAACAATATGAGTTAGGAGATTTTAACGCATACCATAAATGAATCCTTGCCTACAGATCTAGTTCATCTTTCTTTCACTTTGGCCATAACTAATCTTCCTTCAAATGTCAAAAGAACTCTGTCCAATAGAACAAAGAACCTAGTTAAAATCACTCATTTTCCTTAAGAAAGTCATATCTATGATACTTCATTACCTTTTTTAACACCATATAGTATATGTTCTCGTAATCATTCTTGGACTAGAAGTATTCGTACTATTCTCACTACCAATTGTCTTAAAGTAAAGAAGATCATTCAAAGTTTCCGTCTAGAACAATGTGGTTTAAAAGCAACTTCTGCAGAGTAATATGTTAAATTGGAAATCCCTAAAGAACTCATCTCTCTCTGGAGAGATCAAAATCATATTCATATCCATTTTGGTGCTATCAGACTTGTTCTCATTCTTCATAGAAGAAAAGGAATTCTAACTACTGCTAATATCTCTTTTCTTGACACTACCTACATAATGTACCAAAATGCTTTGATTGGTACCTTATTAACCACTCTCATCAATGGAAGTGCATCCTCACAATTTCTCCAGATTTCAACATCGAACTAGATGATCCCACCTTGTCTAAAAGGTTACAAGTCCAGGTTCAAATTATAGGAGTGGAGCAAGATCCTACAGTAATTATGGCCACCTTTCACCGTAAAATGATTTATTGTCTATAAAATCATGTTATAAATCTCAACTTTCCAAACTCAACTTCTGATGCTTTTTACATGGTAGCAGATCGAGCCTATGATCAGACCACTATAATCCAGATCCTAAAACAATTAGCACAAACTGAGCTTGAGAAGTCAATGCCCACAAAATGGATCACTAATTATTAGAAGGTGTTCCATCCTCCCTATAAGCACTCTATACATACTACTCCACCACCAGTTCTCAAAACATTGATAGATATTCTATCAATGTTTTGAGAATTAGTGGTGGAGTAGTATGGATGGAGATATGTTAAATCCATCTACACTAGGCCTAATGAAGAACAACATAAATCATTTAGTACATCTAGCCCAATTTTAATATTGCAACTATTTTTATCACATAAAGAAGGAAAAAAAGTATTCCTCCAATCCACTACATAAAATATGATGGCCAACCTATGTATATTAGCCATTATTGGGGGCATTTTTTATGGGATGTTGACCCATCCATATGTGAGCCAGATTATGAGATGTGTCCAACTCTAGGCTATGATGAAACAAACAACTAGGACGAATCATGTTTTCAAAAAAGGCAGGCAAAACTTTGACAGAAGGGAAGACAACAACAATCCAAAGTATCTTTATGAACTTCTCAAAGTTATTAGAAAGGAACATTGGTTCCTTCTAGATATAATCCAAATCAAAAACTACACCTATTATCCCCTCTATTCTTATTGCTACTCTAGTATATATCCGATGCATGGTCATGAGACATTATAAGGAAGAACTTCTTCTTCTGGAGAGACAAACAGATGACACTAATAATTACATTTATGCTACAGGAAGTACTTCCCATAGTACTCTTGTCTCAAATCTTACTTATAAAGTACTCAATTAGCAAACCGGTAATGCTATTGTTCAAAATAAATTTCTTTGCCAAATTGATACTAAGATTTATGGTCTCAACCAAAACACACAAGCTACTCAAAAAAGGGTAGAATATGTGCCTTCTCAAGTTCAGAAGCTTTACACTTCTTTATCAGGCCAAATGGTTCATCTTAATGTTGATCTAAAAAGTTATATTGATACTCAATATTTTGGACCTGATTTCACCACCAAAAAGTAAGAACTCATACTAGTCAAAGAAATACTTTAAAGAATGGGATAGACATGTAGAAAGAACAATCAAAGATTGTTTATATAATTTATCCTACAACTTTTCCAGTTATCTAGCCCATTTATTCAACCCAACTTATCTTGAACCTGTCGATTATGAAAAGGTGTTCAAATGAATTATCATTTAATCAAACAACATGTCCATCCTACTGGCAAACCAAAATCTACCAGACCTATAAAGCCTAAGGCTGAAAGAAAAATGATCCATCACCTTCAAACACGAAGCCTATAATCTATAGACAAAACCTTTATAGATCAAAATTCCACCTTCTTCACTGCCTAAAACCTAACATGTTCCATCCACTAGAAAAGATAAAGCTCCTTAACAAGAGTTTTTTGCAACTCTTAAACCAGTATATATCTTAGATGAAAGTCAATCATTTGAAGATTCTAAAAAATCTTAACAATCTTTGGAGACTTCTGAACAGAATGTTGACTTATCTGAATTAGCCCAAATAATGATGACTATGCCAGATACTTCTCAACCAATTGAGGTTGAACTCGACATAAGCCAAGTTGAATCTATAAGAATTGAATCAATCAGGCCTTCACCACCACCAATACAAGTACCTCCAATTAGACCCACTTTAGGACCCTAGTTTACTTTTGATGATCTTTCACCTAAAACATGGAGAGATTGTTTACATGATTTTGGTGTTTGGATTGATTTGTAAATGAATTAATCAGATACTACTTTAAGAGATATCTTGTTTGAATTTACTTCTCATTTCACTAGTACTTTGAAGGAATGGTAGCAAAGTTTAGATGACTATCGAAGACTCTATTATATTCAAGTAGCATCTGCTAGTATTCATCTTGGCATTATCCATAAAGAATTCATTGGTGATTTTTAGCTTATTGATAAGTAAACTCGATAAGAATATTTTGAAATAAAGTGTTGCTTTTTGGATAAAGGAGATCTTCAAAAACATTTTCAACGTATATCAAAAAGATACTATTTTCTTAATGATTATAATGTTGTCCATCTCCGTTATTCTTTCATCACATCTCTTCCGGATGAACTTCATCTAAAACTTCAAAGGAGCATTGTAACTTTAAGTAGAGATATAAAAGAAATATCTCTTAGTGAGATTTGTCAACTTGCCTTAGCATCTCTTGATAAACTCTGTAATCAATAAGAATTTTTCAGGAATATGATTAAAGGTGGTCCTCTTCTAAAGAAGGCTCAAAAAATCCTTATCTAAAGATCAAGTGTAAGGAGAGAAAAGATTGCGAATGCCCTGCCAGAAAGAAATATCGTCATAAGAAATTCTTATAAAAATGATCTCAAAGATCCCATTTCTCTAATGGAGGCTATCAAAAACATCTTAGAAGATATAAACATCGTAGATTTGTTTGATTCTTTAAAAGAAGAGTTCCTCATGCTAAAAAGCATGTTGATTTTTCCTTTATAGCAATCTAGGACATTTTGCTTAACAATGTCTTAACAAGATAAAAATGGATATAAAATTATTAGAATCCATTGATGCTATTATGCCAATCCATAATAGTCACGTTGAAGATATCATTGAAGAAAAATCTAGTGAAGATGATGAAACCAAATTCATTATACTTATTGATTCCTTTTTTGATTATTCTAACTCAATTGAAGAAATTGGTGCTGAGGATGATAGCCTATTTATGTTACAGTAACCTTATTTTAAGGTAGTCTTAAAGCCGATCATTGTTTCTCGTGCTTATGTCCATATCCAGTTGTTACTATAAGATAAATATGATAAGCCAATAAAAGCTATTGGATACATAGATACTAGACCTTTTTAAAGTGTTATGAAGCCTAACATCTTACCTCCCTAAAGTTTGGATATCTCATGATGAATACTTTACTGCTACTGATGGTAATTCATTCAAAATTGCACTTATCACAAAAATATAAACTGGGATAAGGTTTTTCCTAATTGTTTTATGTGGACTAAAGCTCTTAACAATCATTTAACTGGCCCAAATATCCTAATTGGTATGGATGTATATTGCAAGGCATCTCCGCTGCAAATTCTACCTATTAGTATCAAATGTTGAGCCAATTTCAATGCTTATACTGATATACACATCATTTTCTAACTCACTCGGGTACCTCCTTAATATGAAGTATTGAAAGATCAAGTTTTGGAGCACTATCCTGAGAACCATGCATAGTTCTCACATCATTATCCTTTTTGGAATAATCTATAATTCTTCATTCAGTTACCTTTGGAAAAGAATGAGAATATCAATCCTACCAAGGCCACTCATCCTGGAATGAATCCTGATGATTTAAAGCTAGCATAAGATGATTGTGTTATCTTACTTCAACAAGGATTAATTAAGCCCACAAGATCAAATTGGGCTTGTTAAGCTTTTTATGTTATCAAAAGAGCTAAACAAAGAAAAAGTTAGTCATTGACTACAAACCTCTTAATGTATTCATATAAGATGATAACTTTCCATTACCAAAGATCAACACTCAAGTCTTATTTCTAAAAGAAGCAAAAATCTTTTTGAAGTTTGATTTGAAAGCAGGTTTTTGGCAATTGGAAATAGACCCATAAGAAAGGTACAAGATAAGTTTTTTCAATCCAATGCTCAATATAAATGGATTGTCATATCATTTAGACCAAAGATGCCCCATCACTATTTCAAAGGGCTATGAAAAAGATCTATGAGCCTATTCTTGCTAGTTCCTTGATCTACATTGATAACATTCTATTATATTCTACCCATGAAGATCATAAGGTACTACTCAAATATTTTTTAGATCTTACAAGACAATATGGAATTATGCTCCCAACCAAGAAAAGTGACATTGGATCAACCCGGATAGAATTTTTAGATATGAACTTGTATGAAGGATTTTATCAGCCTAACCTACATATTGCCAGTGAATTGTTACATCTTCCTTATGAAACTATCAGTCCAAAGCAAATCCAACAATTTCTTAGAATCGTTAATTACATCAAGGATTTTATTCCACACATGACTGATTATACAAGTTCCTTATCAAGATTCCCGAGAAAGAATCTACTACCCTAAAGTAAAGAGTAAACCAAAGCTATGCAATATTTAAAATAAGTGAGTTTGCATCCACCCTCTTTAAAGATTCCTGACAAAGGCTAATCAAAAAAGCACTACACACTATTTATAAAGAAATTTTGGTGGTAAACAAAGGCATTTAAATATCTAATTTCCACCTTAGCCCTTATGATTTTGTGGTAGAAATGGACAGCACATCATTCCTAAAGATTCTTGAGCTCATTAAGAAAATATTGCCTAATAACCAATTACTTCGTTGGAAAGATTGGATCTTTTGCTATAGATTCACAGTCCACCATATCAAAGGTCAACACAATGTGTTAGTTGATTTCCTCTCAATACTTAGAAATGCAATCCAATTTCTTACTCCCATCTTGAAAAACCCAATTACTCTCTTCATTCACCCAGTTATGGATTTCCTGTTTTATGCCAGAATTAAGAAATGTTTTCCTCCAATAACTAGAAACTCTCCTCAAAACCTGGATGAAATTGTTGTTCTTTTATGCAAGAGTCTATATTATTACCTTCATCTTATTCTCACCACCTTAAGCATTCCTCCGTATCCACATCACTTTGACATCTTGGCACCATATTTCACTCTACATCATCTCTATGATTCCCTTCCTGAATCCACTATGTGACATCTCTAAGCTTTATCTGCCTTCTATGTTTGTCCTATTGCTTTATCTCTGTTTCATTTTTAACTTCATTTAACTAATCCTACCAACGTCAATTCTTAGAATGGTTCCAACCATTGGCAAAGTGGCGTATCGGATTAGGTCAGATACACCATAGATTCTAGTTATAGAGCATTCCCCTGATAGATCAAAAACCTCAATCTTTGCTCATTATCCACCGTCCTTATAGCATGACTGAAAATTGTTATGTTTACACCATTAATCATTTTCGAATCTAAAAGACATCCATTGACTGGACTAAAAACCAGAAAGACATAATCTATGATCTTTACCACTTTCTCGATCACCTTAATCATCATCCAAAATTTAGTAAACCTACCACTTGAATATCTCTGGGCCCAAACCCTGGAGGCTTTGCTTCATTAGAGCCCATTTCACCAACTGCTAAATATTAGTCTTCTGTTGACTCGTTTGCTTACATGGGTTTTACTGTCATGGCAGGAGAGCTACCATGTGCACCTAGATATGGACCTAAGAAAACTTATGAAATTGGAGAAAGCTTAACTACTTATAAGTCTAAAGAAGAGCTCAAATACATTCCTAACTATTTCCAAAGTGCTCAAGATTCGTGGCTTCTAGTTTGAAAAGATGTCGAAATAGCCCATTTCATTAAAGGAATGAAAAAATTTGAAGATGACATTTCTATATATGATGATGATTGTGGACCTTAATCCTTATCTGCACCACCCTGTTGAGAGATTTTATCTTATCCTTTAGGAATATTATTGGGACTTAGTGTTTTCCAATAATTTTTACTTTTACTATGCATTTTTATATTTTAGTTTTCATTATTGTACTATGTAGGTTTGATATTTAAAAGTTTTTTATCTTATTCTCTCTTGCTTAGCCTATAAAAGCAAGGCTTCTCTTCCTTTGTAATCATGTCTTATTCCCACATAGTTAATTAATAATATGAAGTGTGTTTCTATCTTATAGCTTTCTTCTATGTTTTCTCTTTCCTAAAAGCTTGATTCTTAAATAATATAGTTATAGTTATACAGAAAGATAAGTAGGCTCTATACTTGTCTCTTTAAGAGGATCTTGTTTTTTCAGAAAGTCTTAGACTATAAATCCTGTTTGAGGTCCAAGTTATACAAGAAAAGATTGATTAGTTCAGGTTCCTAAAAGGTAGGCTTTGAGAGTTGAAGTTGGATAAGAGAAGATAAGCTTATGTCTCGGCTAGCATAACTGGAATCTCAACTATAGTCATCTTTGTATGATCTTAATCTTTAACAGAGATTCAGATATCAAAATCATTTGAAATGTATATAGGCTAGAAACCTATAATAAAACTCTCTTGAGACTTATTAGTGAAATATTCCATTAGCCTATAAGTCACAGTAAGAAGAGTCTTTCTCAATTTATGTGGTCTAATAATGTCACGTGTTTGAAAATTTTGTGTTATCCCCGTAGCCCTCTAACTAAGGGTTGCCTTTATGGGTTCAAACATGTTGTGTGTATCAATGTAAGTATTAAAATTGACTCAGCATTTGATACTAGTAGGTAGAATTTGAAATAGAGATGCCTTACAACATACATCTATAACCATCAGGATATCTAGGAGTCTTTGAAAGTGTAGTAAGAAGAAAAATTGTACAATATCATGAATTTATGGTAACAAGATAGAGAAAAGAAACGAGTAAAGTAAATTACCGGGTACCACTATTAATAACGAAGATAAATTAAGGAATATTAATAATATATCGGACATAGGTATACAAATTATAAAAGGTGATATTATTTAGTGTTAAAAATAAAAAAATTACAAAAAATTAAGGAGTATTAATAATACCTCGGAGATAGGTATATAAATTATAAAAGGTGATATTATTTAGTGTTAAAAATTAAAAAAATTACAAAATCCTCGAAGGTCCATCTAGCTTACGTGATGCAAGAATCAAAACATAGGATAGGACAGGAAAAAGTTGACCCGTGGTTTTTGGTACTTAGCCATACCAACAACTTCAACGTTAGTCTCAATGCGGCTAATCCTTGGTCGCCATGAATTACCCAACGTCATCAAATCTTATTATATGACCATTAAGAAGTAACGTTTTTGGTACAACTACTGATGAAGAAGACAGGCCATTTCAGATTCAACGCCGGTTCCCATCAATGGTTTATTATATATAATATTAATTAATTAAGAAATAAATTGAAAAGGTCGTTACAATACATATGAGCATTAACCCTTTGGATTATGTTTTAGGTTGAAACAAGTGATATAAAGTATTAAACAGTAGCAGGTATAGTATAATTTTCACGAGATAAGATAAGATGTTAACGAGATACTTATGCATTTGGTATAAAACTTGTTGATTGAGATATTTATGTTTTTGGTATAAAACGTGTTGATTGACATCAAAGAAATAGAGGTGCAACCGAGTATAGATATTTGGCCAAACAAAAGAGCAACGCGAACGTTCTTGTCAGATTGGATTCAAGCGGACTGCAGCCTCACTTTTCATTTTAGTGTTTTTTATTAAAAGCATGCAAAATAGATTCTATGTCCTTAGTGTATTAAAAAAGGAGCCAGAATTTTTATTTTTACTGCATTATAAATTATATATTTTAAACAAATTATTTAATAAATTGGTAATTAGAAATTAAAATGTCAATCTACTGAGAAGTCGTAGTATGCAATCACTTTCTGCTGCCCGCTACCAGGACATGCCAGTAGGACACACCAAGACCAAGTTAGAGGAACATACGAGGACAATAATGGAAAAGAGATCCAACAGTAATGTCCATTATGGTCAATTAAAAACAGCCAACCAACCAACCAACCTACCTAAAAGTAATACATCTGTGAACCCAGAACAACCTACTCAGCTCAGCTCAGACAAAACACCACCACTCTGTGTCCCCGTCTGTTGCTACGGACTAAATTAAGTCTCTCTCTTTCACTCTCACTCTCGTTTTCAACTCCTCTTGGTGTCATCGCTTCATTCGCAGCGTTCTCTATGGCCTCAATCTCGGGCCTCTGTTCCTCTTCTCCATCTCTCAAACCCAAAACCCACTTTTCTAAAACCTCTCTCAACCCTCCACCCTTTAAAGCCTCTCTCCCTTTCTCAACTCGCTCTCGACTAGCTCCGATCCGCTCCGTCGCTCGAGAGGTGCCCACTGGTTTAACCGAAACCAATGATAAGATCCCGGTAAATGAGAGACGAGGATTGGAGAAAGACTCCAGTGTGCTGTGGAGAAGATATGTTGACTGGTTGTACCAACATAAAGAGCTGGGGCTTTACTTGGATGTGAGTCGAATTGGGTTCACCGATGAATTCGTGGCGGAGATGGAGCCCAGATTTCAAAAGGCATTTAAAGCCATGGTAGAGCTTGAAAAGGGCGCGATCGCCAATCCCGATGAAGGTCGGATGGTGGGTCATTACTGGTTGAGGAACTCGAGTTTGGCTCCTAATTCTTTCTTGAAGACGCAGATCGATAAGACGCTTGATACTGTTTGTGATTTTGCTAATCAAGTCGTCAGTGGTAAGGTCAGTTTTTGTTGTAAGGAAATGGGGTTCTTGTTCTACTTCTTCCATTCTTATTAGTTTAGTGATCGGTATTTGGGTTGTAATGCTTAGCCTGATTGATGTTGATTATGGGTTACTTATTTTTCTTATTACCTTGTTTTGTAGTAAGTTTAATGCTGGTTGGTTGGAAATGCTTTTCCAATAGGAATTCTATGTCAAATTACCATATTTAAACAATATCCACTGGTCTTCTATTGGAATGGAGATTATACATTGCGTGTTGGATCAGGCCCTAGCTTGGCTAGCTTTTTGCATGCAGTTGTTCTTGTTTGAGATTTTAAGTGCGTGTATTCTCATTGAATGCCTTTTATATTTGGGATTACTTTTCGAGTGATTCTTTTGTTTCCTGCTGTTGGATATTTACAGTATTAGTGGTTCATTCTTCTTTCCTCGTGGAATTTGCAGATTAAGCCCCCATCTTCACCGGAGGGCCGCTTCACTTCCGTGCTTTCTGTAGGGATTGGAGGTTCAGCGCTTGGACCACAGTTTGTTGCGGAGGCTCTGGCCCCTGATAATCCTCCTCTTAAGGTCTGGCACTAAAACGTTATGCCTTTTTCTAATTAGAAGCAGAAATATATGTCTTTTGCATCATCTTGCTTTATACTCTTAACGCCGATAGGTTGTCCAGCAAGCTGATTTTCCTCCATTATGAATCCGTCTCTCCATGAACTTTCCTGAAGTTATTATCTGTTCTTCTGCCCCCATGAAGCAAAAATCTACATGCTAGAGTAACTATTTTGCTATGCCTTCGGATACAATCTCTCCCTCTTATTGTCAGTTCTTTTTTTTTTTTTCTCAAGTTGATTGGTAAACTTTTTTTTCTCAAATGAGGAAATCATTGTATTATGTATATTCTTAGGAAATTAGTGTGCTTTTTATTTTTAAATGTTCTTTTGTTTGTGGAAGAAAGATGGTCACTGCATTGCATGTTTTACTGTAGAGAACATCATTTACTTACAAATGTACCTTCTCACTCTCATGTATTGACCTTTGAAGATGAGAATCTCAGTTCCCTTCTTTACCTAATTTCCTAATGTCATTCAATATGTCCAATCAGAAGCACTTAACATTACCTTTCACTTATCCTCAAAATATTATTTTGCATAGTTACTGCCCTCCATTTTAAGATACCTTTATATTGTGGTTGATGATTTTCTTGTCTTATTGCAGATAAGATTCATTGATAATACAGATCCAGCTGGCATTGATCATCAGATTGCCCAGCTTGGCCCAGAGCTGGCTTCAACACTTGTAATTGTCATATCAAAGGTTCTCTACTTATACCATGCTTCTTTCTGAAAGATAGGATCATATGTGAATGCAATTATGTTTCTGAAAGATATGCAAGCACATTTATTAATGCATATATGTGTGTGCAATTTTTGTTAACATTCTTACAAGTAATTGTATATGCATGCAATTATAATTCATTTCATCTCTTTGCAGAGTGGAGGTACCCCGGAAACAAGAAATGGTTTGTTAGAAGTACAGAAGGCCTTTCGTGAAGCTGGCCTGGATTTTGCAAAACAGGTTTTGACCTCAGGTTCTTGTTCTGATATCATTGATTTTCCTCTAAGAATCCAAAATTTATTTTTTGTTACTAAATTGGAACAAAGATTGATGAAACCTTCGTGAAACAGCTGGTCATTATTTTAATAAATCTACATTGTCTTGCACAGTTATTGAAATTCTCAACTATGTCGCACATGTGTTATCATGGTTTTCATGCTTTTGTTGACTTCAAGTGGTGATAAGCAGAACAATGATTTACCATTGATTATTGATGACTCTAGTCCTGTACAATAAACACTTTAACAAAAAATTCCCTTTGCATTTTTACTTTGTCTTTTGTAAAATGCTGATGACATGAGAATTCATTTATTTTGCTCAGTACATAGTGCACGACTGAGTTGTGCTGCATTATTTGATTTGGAGATCCACTTAGTTTACTCATGGTTAACTGGATGCAGGGTGTTGCAATAACACAAGAAAATTCATTGCTAGACAACACAGCAAGAATTGAGGGTTGGTTAGCTAGATTCCCTATGTTTGATTGGGTGGGTGGTAGGACATCAGAAATGTCTGCAGTTGGCTTACTTCCAGCTGCACTCCAGGTAAAAGATCCTTAACTCCCAAGCTGATAATTTCTTCTTATTTTTTCAATTTTGCATGTATAAATTGCCTTACATGATCTATGTTCCAGGGGATTGACATCAGAGAAATGCTTGTGGGTGCATCACTGATGGATGAGGAAACTAGGTCCACAGTGGTAAGTGTTGGGTCTTAAATATTTCACAGAATTTGTGTAACTTCTTATGATTGAAGAGGATTCCACAAATTCTTTTCAAAGTTTGCAGTTTTTACTTATTGTTCTTCCTTGTGAGTCCCAGTTAGTTGCATTTCTTTAGTATTTTTTGCTTGAGGACCTTTGTTGCCAATAAGAGACTTGTTCTCTAGCTTCTGCAGCCCAGTAAAAGTTAATAGGGATTTATCTGAACCTGATTCTAATGAGATTCATTTTATGTTTGCATGATGAGCATCTTCATATGAGTTTAACTTTGAAGTCCGTTACTTCTCAGCTAATGTAATTTTGATTCTCATAGTAGACCCATAGCAACTGAAGCTTTACAATATAGGTTCCTAATGAGGTTTGTAATATAGCAAAGTTGATGATGTAGATTTAATTTTGTTTACTTTCCAAGCACAAGTTTGTACCTTTGAAAAGGATGAAGAGTGTTAAAAGTGCACTCCTTTGTCTAATACGCTTATTATTGGTAGCTTTTTATTATGGATTGAACCATTTCATGCCTCTTAGTAATGCTTTTTGTCTCCTTCAGCTTAAAAACAACCCAGCTGCTTTGCTAGCATTATGCTGGTACTGGGCATGTGATGGAATTGGATCCAAGGTACTTTTTTTTTTCCCTATTTAAGGGAGAAGTGATAATTATGTGACTTTTGAAAAAGAAGAAATGAATCATTTTTTTCTCGACATTTTTCTGCAGGACATGGTTGTCCTTCCATACAAGGATAGCATGTTACTATTTAGTAGATATTTGCAGCAACTGGTTATGGAATCACTTGGAAAGGAGTTTGACCTGGATGGTAATCGAGTAAGTACAGTCAATCAGAGGACTTATTTAACTTTCTCTTATCATTTTTTTTCTTTTCTGGTTTGTTAATTTGACAATTGTTTATGTTAACTGTACTTTCTGAATGCGATGTTTTCATCTTGGAAATTAACAAATGTTTTAAAAAATCATTATATGTAATCAAGATTGATTGTGATATTCGGTTCAATTTTGAGGTTCGGAGAAATTTTTTGTTTTTGATTCCTAGTAGCATCTGTGTTTTTGGATGATGAGACATATCATTTCACAGGTGAATCAAGGACTCACTGTTTATGGAAATAAAGGAAGCACAGATCAACACGCGTGAGTTTTATTTTATCTCATTTAACACCATTTGATAAAGTTGTTAACACTGTCTCAGCCGAAGTTTTATTCGTTGCTTTATTTGATTTTATAGCTATATTCAACAATTGAGAGAGGGTGTTCACAATTTCTTTGTGACATTCATTGAAGTCCTTCGTGATAGACCTCCTGGCCATGATTGGGAGCTTGAACCAGGTGTCACATCTGGTGACTACCTATTTGGCATGCTTCAGGTTAGACATACAATAACCTAACATTTTATGAATCCTACTAGCTTCATAAGCACTCATGAAAGTTCAACTTCACTTTTTTAAATTGATAAATGCTTAGCATGTTCATTATCAAAACTTATTTGAGTTGATGCAGGGAACTAGGTCAGCTCTGTATGCTAATGACCGAGAGTCTATAACAGTCACTGTGCAAGAAGTGACGCCAAGGAGCGTAGGAGCTATGATTGCTGTTTATGAGCGAGCAGTTGGAATATATGCCTCCCTTATCAACATAAATGCTTACCATCAACCTGGTAAATATATTTATTTTCTTGAGAAGAAATTAATCTGACAGTAAAGTTGTGTTCTATAAACTCACTGTTTTTGATAGCTTATTGTGTTGGTGTCTATGTCTGCACTTAATAATTTTAGGTGTGGAAGCTGGAAAAAAGGCTGCTGGAGAAGTATTGGCTCTTCAGAAGCGGGTTTTGGCAGTACTTAACGAAGCAAGGTAAATTTCTGAAATTAATAGTTCAGGGATATTCCTTTTTTCTCATTTCATTCCTCTTAGTACTTAAAATGTTTGAATAAAGTCCTTGTTGTTAACTCTGTAAAACAATTCGCTAATATTTTTTTATCACTAATTTTATCATCATATTTAAATAATAGAAGAATTTAAATAAGAATTGTACTGAGAGGATTGGAAACAAGTATGATAAAAAGAGGATTACTAAATCATTTTGTCAACTTTTTTGAACCAAGTTGACAAAAAGATTACAGAGTTAGAGGACTGTAAAAAAGTATGATAAATAAGTAACCAAGTTGAAGAAAGGTTTGCTTTGTTTTTACCAATATTACTAGGCCTAAAGTAGAAGAAATTAAAGTAGGGCAATTGAAATTTGAAACGTGTAGGAGGACCAAAACATCAATTATCCCTTAATGGTGAGTATATATGTTGTGACTGCTGTGTCTGTTTTCTGGCATGCGGGAAAACTATAAATGACCATCAGGGTCTCCAATGAAGTCTTTGTTGAAATGCCCTCCTACTATGGACCAGATAAGATAAGTGAATATATGAACATGAAAAAAAATGTCCTTTCATTTTCCAAAATATGCGTTATCATGAACCAGAGCATGGTAGGACAGAATGAAATTGTGAAGGGATTTTCTATCTTAAGAGAAGTTCTAGCTGAGACTGGACTTACTGACAAATACACTGACAAATGCAGGCTCAAATTCTGATCCTTGTGGGGTGTATTTGCCAAAAAACAAAATAAAAAAAAAGGCTAATGTCTTCATGTGAACCATTGACTTAGGTTAACAATGGAATTTCCTGCTTGGTTTTTTTTCTTCCCCTTAATGTTTGCTTCACAGTAAGTGTTAGCTTGCTGATTATGATCATCGTGCACTTCATCCTTCCCAGCTGCAAGGAGCCTGTTGAACCATTGACGCTTGAGGACGTAGCTGACCGTTGCCATGCTCCTGAAGATGTATGTCTATCATTCTCATTGCCAACGTACCTAAAGCAATTAGTCTTTGTTTCGATTAACGTTTTCTTTACTCCTTACTACAGATTGAAATGATATACAAGATTATCGCACACATGGCGGCCAATGACAGAGCACTTATAGCTGAGGGTAGTTGCGGCTCACCTCGCAGCATCAAAGTTTTCCTTGGGGAATGTAATGTTGATGAGTTGTATGCTTAAAACAAGTAAACAAGCCGTCTTTGTTGCTTAAAAGAGCTCCAATGACATTATTGGTTGTTAGTACATGGAACACTTTAGTTTTTCCCTTTCCCTTGGGTTGGAGAGATGCTGGAAATGAAATTCCAGTTTACTATCTTTGCAATAACAGACGCAATTTGTCTGAGATCAAAAGTGTATGCTTTGAATTTCACATCCTAATCTTCAGAGTCCGGTTTGGGGCATTCAACTCACGAGATGGCCGATAACAGGGGTTTTGGCTGGTTGGTGAGTAGGAGCATTTGTTTGACATGGTGAGCCAACTTTCTAGCTAGGCTATTGTAAGCGTAGTTTCTCGTAGCGGTGGTTGGTGCCTAGGTGGACTCACTATTTCAATCATTGTCATTCCTTGAACTGATACCCTGTTAATGTTGGAGCCAGATCTTCTATACTTACTATTCTGTACTAATTCTGTTTTACGCGATCTCATCCATATAAATATTTGGGACTCATGTGAGACTCAGAGAAATGTATGGATGAGATCGCGTGGAACAAAGTTGGTACAGGTCAGTGAGTACAGAGAATCTCATCCCGTTAATGTTGTTCTGAAATGGTATGCTTCGGCTGAAAGCATTGATTCGGACTTGAGACCTATGAGGTAGCACCGAACTTTCAATCTCAACGAAGAGATTATTAAAAAAAAAAAGTCGAGAATAAGAAAGCCCCGTCTTATTTTTTACATAAATTTGCAAGTAATTTTATGGAACTAACAAATGCATACTTGTTATTTAAAATTATTTTTTTTCTATTGTTCAGCAATCTAATTTACATACGCAAATTTCTTATCCAATTTGTCTTTACCAACCCTTTTTTTTCCTCCCTTACGTACTTGGATGGAATATAGTGAGAAAACTCAAATGGTAGTGATAAAACCTAAACCTTATCTAACAATTGATATTCATAGATTAGTTTTTAAAACAATTTCCATCATAGTGACCAAAATATCCTTTAATAAATTTTTAAATTCTTTAATTCTCTCACATCATTTGACTTTATGCAATCTATTGGATCAATAAAACAATTATAATATACAATAGTAATTGTTCATATAGACTATTATCATCAGTACTCATAATTAAATATAAGACTAACAAGGGTCATTGCAGTCATACACTATTAATTCAATATAATCCCTTCCATGTATCACCATACCAGCCCTTCTCCTTTATCATGATTATTAATGGGAAGTACATAATGGATTTAACATTTAGTTCTGTTTTTAACAACATATTTCACAATCAAATACATAGGGAAGAAAACATAAATACATTCATTAATGTGTAAAGGGTGTCAAATACATAATAAGAGCTAATATAGCAGTATTGTCTAAAAATCATCAATACACATAATGCTCATATTCTTTATACGATCATAAAATATTTTAGGTAGTAACCCTTTTGTAAAAAGGTCAGCTAACATAAGATTGGTGCTAATATGTTTCATTAACCTTTTAGATTTTTTAATTTCCTCTTTAACGGCAAATTATTTCAGTTTCATGTGTTTAGTACTTTTGAAATACTCGTCATTCTTAGAGAAAAAAAACTAATGCAGAACTATCATAGTAAATTTTCAGTAGCTTGGTTATATTGCTGATAATCTCAAGCCCTAAAATAAAATTATGCATCCATTTAGCTTGAATCATAACCTGAAAGCATGTCACAAACTTAACCTATATAGTGAATGCAATAATTACTTTCGCACTCTTCCATGAGATGTCTCTTCTAGCTAACATATAAATGTAGCCAAATGTGGATTTTCTTGTGTCTACACAGCTAGCAAAGTCTGAATTTTAGTATTCAACCATTTCAAGATGATCAAAACTTCTAAAAGCAAGCATGTGTTCTTTAGTTCCCTATAGATATCTTAAAGCTTTCTTTGTAGCTTTCTAGTGATCCATACTAGGATTACTCTAGTATCTCCCCAACATCCCAACTGTAAAGCTTATGTCTGGTCTGGTACATATTTGAGCATACATTGGGCTCTCAACCATTGATGCATTTGGAATTGATCCCATTTACTTCCATTTTAAATCACTTTCTGGACATTGCTTGAGGCTAAGATTGTCCTCTTTTTAAATTAAAACTGGTGATGCTAAACCCTTTTTCATCTTACATATCTCTAATACTTTCTTAATATAGGCCTTTTGAGACAAATCAAGTAATCCTTATAATCTATCACAAAATATTTCTATTCTTATCGCATATATTGCCTCACCCATATCTTTCATTTCAAAATGACTAGAGAGAAATTTCTTAACCTCAATTAATAGACCAAGATGATTAGCTGCAAGCAAGATTTCATCAATGTACAAAGGAGAAAAATAAACTTACTCCCACAAATCTTCAAATATATACATCAATTAATGGTGTTTTCTTCAAATCCAAGGAACCAGTAGTATCATTAAACTTAAGATATCATTTTCAGGAAGCTTGTTTAAGCCCGTATATTTACTTCTTCAATTTACTCACCATATGCTCCTTTCCAACCTTTATGAACTCCAATGGTTGGTCCATATATGTTTCTTCCTCTAAATCCTCATTCAAAAAGACAATTTTCACAACCATTTGGTGCATTTTGAAATCATAATCAGCCATCAAAGCCATAATAATTCCTAGAGAATCTTTGCTTATGGATTGGTGAGAAAGTCTCCTTATAATCAATACCATATTTCTAAGTAAATCTTTTAGTAACTAGTCTACCCTCGTAACATTCTAGGTTATCAAGAGAGTCATGTTTGGTTTTAAAGACCTTTTTAATGATATTTTATGGTTACTCTACTACAGGTCATTCACTTTATGTTCAATTTTATTATGAACAGTGTGTTCGTTAATTTGATGTTCTTCATGATTATTAAGTTGTTCAATAATTTGTGGAATAATAACTTGAGTAAGTGAACAAGCCATAGGGACTTGCACTTCCATTTCTTGAATACATGTTGTTTCACTCCCACTTGCCTCACCATATTCAATGAACCTGACATTCCCAATTTCTACAATTCTTGTAGTATAGCTAAAAAACCTTTTTACTTCTTTGGATAACCAATGAAATAATCGTTGATTGTTTTTGTATCAAGTTTCTTTTCATGTGAATTATAATGCCTAATCTTTGTATTGTAAAATCAAACATACAAGTTTCTTAAACAAAGTTTCCTTCTGGTCTACAGTTTAAAGGGAGCCTTGGGAATTGCATTACTAGGAACTATATTCATCAAGTATATGGCAATATTTAGAGCATATGTCCACAAAGAGTAGGTAAGGATGAATTTCACATCATACTCCTAACCATATCTAACAAAGTTATATTATTTCTTTTAGTCACACTATTTTCTTGTGATGTGTGTTGAACCCCGTTTCCGGAGCCCAACATTTGGACTTTGATACTAAACCTGTTCGATCCTGTTTCCGAAACTCAACATTCAGAGACAAAATGAAGCCTGTCATCCCATAAGGGTGGTGTGCCCATAGCAATCGAACATCAAACAATAAAAATTAAAAATTTCACAAGAAAGAAAAAAATCCAATCTCTTTTTATTAATGAACCCAAATACAGTTTATACAAGCTCATTTCAAAATACAAAATACAAAAGTACACATGATACAATTGAATGCTTATGTTTGAAATGATTCTAAAATATAAAAGTTCCTAGCTAACTTAATTACAAAAATCTCTAACTATCTTGGAGTTCCAATGCCTTACAAGGATTGCTAATCTTCTATTTCTGCACCTGAGGAGGGAATCGTGGGGGTGAGCATAAAAGCTCGTGGGTAACAAGTTTATAATGGAGAAACGAGCAAAACCATTGAAATTATTCATTTTCATAATAAATTTGCATTGAATCCATAAAACACTTATTTCTCAAATTCTC
>JAOTAY010023082.1:0-30452 GCA_025629805.1 Erythroxylum baracoense | reverse complement strand
TGTTCTAAACATGTACTTAATATTTAATGAGGGATTTAAAATTAGGTCTCATTCTAAATAATATAATCTCATTATATTAATTTATTTGACATAATCTAATTTTGAAAAATAAATTGAGATTTATTTTTAATAAAAAATAAATAATAATAATAAAAGCGGCTGGCGCTGCAAGTGCAACGCAAGATATCCGCCATTATGGCCAGGAGACAGCTCCTGGCCATTGCGTCAGCAGGTCAGGAGAGCGTCTCCTAGCCTGTGGTGCTGAAGCAACCAGGAGACGCTGTCTCCTGGTCTAACGCGTCTTTGGCCAGGAGACGCGTCTCCTGGCCTGTGGGGCACGTGCATTCACGCGCCCCTTCTTCTCCAGCCATCCCCTGTATTTTTTTTAAAGCACCAGAATAACAATTTATTCTGCTAGATCTGCCTTCAGACAATCAAACGACACTCTACCCTATTTGTATAATTATAATATACTGATAAATATACATAAAACTCTAGAGAGATAAAACTCTCTAGAGAGAGAAACTACCACCACCGAAGGTGGTGGTCCTCTAACCACCAGTGGCTTCTACTGCCTACGGTGGTCTTGTTCTTCATCAAACATGGAGCACAATAATAATCATTAATCAAACATTAAATAACAATCATTGAAGAAAAACGTATCCTTAGCTTCTATACTTTGTTAAAACCAATGAATAAAACAGATAAAGGCTTCCTACATTTAATAAAGAAAGTTGATTTAATGAAGTAACAGCCTTAAGAAAATGGACAAAAACTCTATCTGTTTCGCAACCTATTAGCAGTAAATGAAGCAAACAGTTTCTATTTTATAAAACGGTTATGGAAAAGAAGAGACAAGCTTACATGCACCTCTTTGACTTCGTTAACGCATGTAACTCTTCGTATGCTTTCAAGAAAAACTTCACGCAAAAGAACAACAAGCGAAACAAAGATCAAAAATAAAATCCTTTCTAGAAACTCTTGAAACTCTTTCCAGATTTCCAGAACTGCATGCAACCTTTATAGATTTCCAGAAACTTATAAAACACATACAAACGTTTTACATCTTTTTCCAAACATTGTTAACACAAGTATTAACAACAAATTACTAACATACAAAACATGTCCTACTTATATCCAGAAACACTTTCGAATGAGCACAAAGAACATAATATTTTTTGAAAAATGTTTAATCATATAGAACATGCACGAAATATTAGTGCAATTATCATATACACAGACACATGCAGAATCATGAGGTGAATGTTAATCACCACCGGAAAAACAAAACTTTCTGAAAACACTTTTCAGGTTTAAGGAATCAATATGCAACTTTTGCATATTAAAACCAAAGCAAAACATACTCAAGCTTATGAATCAAAAATAAAACCGTTAAAGGTGGCTTTGATACCACTATTGGAAAAATCACGCAAGATCAAATCTAAGCGCAGCGGAAATAATTTCAAAATTTTTTCCATAGGATCAACTTTAACAGAATTAAATTAGAATCATAAAATAAGAAATTGACATAGTCATACTAACCTGTTTTGATTTCCTATTACAAATTTCTAATTCTTCGAAACTGTTAATTCCACAAGCCGTTTAATCGCCCGGACTCTAATGGTATCCACAAATCTATTCATAGAAAAACTCAAAACAAATTTTGAGAGGAAAATTTGTAAGAAGTTCTAGCATCCATTTTTCTAATTTTTCCCTTTTATATGAAAAATCTTATTTTTCATATCCTTGGATTTTATTAAACTTAGAATTATAGTCAAAATTTAATTATAATTATAAATAAATCCTTATAAGATCAAATATCACATATTGACTCTTAAAGTTTCTAAAACTTCTTAATTAAGTCCAACTTAATTCAAATTTCATTTTTCTCCTTTATAGGTCTTTTATGTGTGACCTATTAGGTTCCTAATATGTTGGCCATGATTATAAATTATAATTTTAATTCATAATTGGAATCAGATAAATTAAAACTCCTTTTCATTTATCTTTAATTCCCTAATTAAACAATTTATAATCATAGATCATAATTGATGTCTAGCAACATGTCATGACCACCCAAATATTAGGAATGTCAAAGTGGTTTAACTTAACCTGTTTATGCATGGCTATGATGTATAAATTAATCCTTTCGTCATCTAATGTTCTAATTAGATCTACAGTATGGAATTCGTGTCTACTCTAAATAATCCAATCATATTTGTTCTTGCTAATTAGTAAATGGTTTATAATTGATATTTGAAAACAACCTTTCTGAATTTCAATTTATTCTGGCCAGAGATTCCTAAAATCATTACTAATTAAGAATAGCAGAACATTCTTCCTAATTACTTTAGGACAATGAATTCTTTATTGATTTACTCAACTATCTCCATATAGATTATACTATATCCAATAACTACTGAATTGAACTACTCCAAGTGTAGAACATAAGTAGCATCAAAGCATAGTAATTCCTACATGAGATAACTTTGGTAATCTCAAGTCTAAGGATTAATTATACAACCATCATAATGAGATAATCCACAAACACACAAGTAATATTTCATTCGGCATTCTCATAATCAGATCAGTTCAATGAAATTTTCTAATAAGCACCCATATGTTTGATTAAATATCTCCGCACTTTAATCTATGAGATCAATTACTTTCTTCATAAGAAAAAAACAAACATGTGCTAGTTTAACTATTTCATCAATACTCCGTCTTGATGAAACTCCATCTAGGAACACTTTAGGAATAATATAACAAATGCAATTCGAATCTCATTATAATAATCGCATTATAATTTCTAATTGCATAACAATTATTCTATGGATTTTATCTTTATGATTAATAATTAATTAATTAACAAATACATAAAGATAAAGAATTTCTTTTATTGAATAAAATATTTTAATACAAATAAATTTACAACCAAAATAAATTGACTGCAAGGGCATAAACCAATAATACCATTGTCAAGTGTCCCCCACCATCTAATTATAAATATTCGTCATAATGATATATGATCCTATTTTCAAATCGGCTGAGATCATTATGCAGACCAAGTCGCCTGATGCAATTTAGATGGCTATGTGATGCTCAAAACCTCTCGCTTATATTTCCTCCGTGGTGATATTGTGATAGGGTGTCAAAACAAAATTAGCCATCTCAACTTCATCGTGTACTCTTTACACCGTTTGAGATATATGTGTAAACATAAATTTTATTGTTTTAATTTCTTACAAATAACAAATAAATGAAATTTACAATGAAACAGGTTTAATTGAATGCTTTAATTCAACCTTTCAAGTTCAAATTCATTTTCATGTTAGAATCAAACCATTTAATGTATATTTGAAATTTCAAATTTGGTTTTATGTATTTAGTGTGTATGTTTGGAGCTCTGTAGCTTTTGAATAGTTTCTGGAAAAAAAAAATCAAATGGCTTACAACCCTCTTATTTCTTAATAAATTGACCCAAATAAATTGAGCACATACAATTCTAAAATGAGAATCATAATACATATAGCTTATTAGGCTTATATGTATGATCAAGGTCATATATTCTTTTTAAGTGGACAAACTTTCACTTATATTGCAACATGCCTCCTTTACTTGTGAGTTAATTTAAGATCCAACATGTGATACAATCTATCGTGTTAAGGTAGTGATAATTAATATAAGAATAACCTGTTTTGATACCATATTAAATTTTATAATATTGGGTCCAAATAAATTAAGCACGTATAAACTTAAAATGAAATTATATTATAAAACCAATTGATAATACGATGACCAATTATTCAAAGCTTTTTTTTTTTCCATGCGAACTTATATTTGAAAGTTGAATCATTTACGAAGAGCCCCCAAGGTGAGCCGCCACATACTATATTGCTATTGGTCGTCTTCGTCACAAAAATCAACAAATTAATGACAATTTTTTTCATTAATTTTTATGACTTGCCAACTGTTTCTCCGTAGTCTCCACTTTGATTTTTGACTTCCTCCTTCTTGCAATGTCACATGGCATGATTTAATTGGATTTAAAGTAATTACATTTCTTATTTACACAATAGAATCTCTATAAATGAATATTGTTGAGATCATAATATTTTATTATTTTATAGATATATTAATTAACCGATAAATTAATATTTATTAATTTAAAGAGATTTTGTAATTGATTGAAGTTATATTTTGATTACATCAAAAAATATTGTATTTTAGAAAATTTCCTGTTTCATATTAATTGAATAAATCTAAAACATAGATTCATTGTACATAACATTAATGAAAACTAATAAATAATTTTCATTGTTTCTTAATAATTAAGTATTTTTCATTGTACTTTTACTAAAAACATTCAATGTATGTACGTATGATGGAGATAGAAAATACTTTACAAATAAGATAGAAAATTTTTTGAAACTATACCCAACAATGACTCCTCATCTAAAAGGTATCACGAGATCAACAATGACGGATCAAATACGCAAAGAATTATGTGAGTACAAGAGAGATCATTCTAAAAATTTTGGATGCAATAAGAAAAGTTAGAGATGAGTTCTAACTAGAGTTAAATTTTAAGAAAAACGAACAACACTATAATCATATTTCACTAAATTGTCTTAGTTATGTTTGTATAAGTTTATATAATTATTAATTTATGATATTAATGGGATCCTATATTTACATAGGGGTACTTTGAAAATATGTTATCTTATCGAAATTTGTTAAATTTTCAACTAGCCCAAGTCAGGACCGGAGAAAAATATTATCTTAGAGAGTTTATTAATTTATTGAGTATCAATTTAAAGAGATTCTACTGTACAAATATTCCCTGAGACATTTACATGGATTCGTATAATTTTGTCTTGAAAATTTTTGCTCTGCCCGTACGATTTTAAACAAAATGAAATAAAATAAAATAAAATGATTTATAATATAAAGGGATGTAATAATTGTTATTTAGAAAAAATGGAAGGTTTATAATGTAATGTAATGAAATGTTATTTATTATTTTATATTACACCCTAAACTCTTCAAATTAGAAATAACTTATTTTTACTATTTAAGATAAAATGTAATATAATATGAAACTGTCTTTTTCTATTTTATTCTATTATAAATTTTCCTCTTAAATAATAAAATAATATTATATTTTATTTATTCTATTAATAACCACTTCACGAAAAATAAACTTATCACACTGACGAGGTATCGGTGCTCGTCGCCTCTGACTGACTTTCACGCCACGTGCTCCGCCTGTCGTATTAATTGGTCCGATTGAAGGAAAAAATTGGAAGACACCAGCGAATATTTTGGTGATGCTCATGGTACATCTGCAGCGTAAAATATGATTTTACTTTTGATTTTTTCATTATTATATATAACACGTATTTAATACTGTTAATAAGAGTTACCAGCGAATTATTTTTAATAAATTAAAAGGTTAATAAATTATAATAAAATTTTTAATTTTTAATTGATTTTACTATAAAAATAGTAACAAAATAATTTAGTTTTGTGACATGCGTGCATGGGGAGTCACGGGTGTTACTCCCTTGTCACCCCATGCATTAACCATGCATGGTGGTGACAAAATCTGCATGGTGATAACTTACCGGACATAACATTTAATGCAAAATTACACGACTTTGATGTTTTAATGCAAAATTCATAAAATAACCCAATTAACATTCATGCAATATTAACAACATTTTCGTTCAATTAATTTAACATTTATATTATAATACAAGGATTTGTAATCAAAATCAAGATACAAGGAAATTAAAAGTAATATAAATTAAACATAACACTTCACAGACAGTTTAGCTCAGAAACTTGATTTCTGAGTTGTCTGAGGTTGATTCAGTGACTAGACCAATTCGATTATACCGTGATAATCTTGCTGCTATGTTGTTTAGTAATAACATTGAATATCAAAAGGTCTTAGCATTTGAAGTTCAAATGTTTGATCATAAAGGAGTTGATACGAAGACGTGACATTAAAGTTTAGAGCATTTAAAGGCTAAGGAAATGTTAGCTGATCCTTTAACTAAAGGACTTCGCCCACTTGTGATTACGAGACGAGTATAAAGTATGGGTGTTTTGAAGTCCTTAGATACTGTTAGTTAGGGGATCGTTTGTTTGCTCCATGTACATTTATACATTTGATGTATTATGATAATATAGTGATTCATCAACAAAGATGATTATTGTTTATTTTCAGTAATACATTTTATCGTACATTGTTATAATATGTGTGAAAGTCTTAAAATTTGTGTCGATCTTAAGCATTTAAAAGTCATTAGGCATATATACAAATTGACTTTAAGCTTATGTTATTTAGACGCTTACAGTTTTATACGGATATTCATAAAGTTTGATACGACATAGGGGATATAATTTTCAATCCTATAAAGGTTTTATAATGCAGTTTAACATTTAATTAGAGAACATAAAGGTTTTCTTTGATACTGTTTAACATTCGGTGAGAGAAAACAAGTTTTCTTCAATGTTGCTTAGCATTCAGTGAGAGAAAATAGGATTTCTCTAATACAGTTTAGCATAAAGTGGGAGAAATCGAGACCTACAAACAGAATGATAGACTATCGTTATCTTTGGATCAAATATTTTGTTTTTAAACCTAGTCGACTAATGCAATAGCATAGCTTAATCGAGTTTTTAAAATGTTTTAAATTTTGAGTCAATATTGCAATTACGTATTATCCAAGGGGGAGAATGCTGGATATTTTTGACTTTTTCCCATAAAATTGGATAATATTTAATTGCATTTTTTAGTTTTTCAGTAACTTATCGATTAAGCTACGTAATTTGATCCAGATAAAGGTAATAAAGTGGCCCGATAAATGATTTAAGTCAATTGGTCAAAGTCTAGAAAAAAATGAATCCCGATTGGTGTGGACCTGAACTATATCGGGCCTGTGATGAGGAAGCCTAATATAGAAGCTATATATGAAGGTTAAGGTCTCCTGCAATTGCTCATATATTATTTGTAAGCATAATGGTTCTTTGACCCGTTAAGAGAGCTTACGTTTTGAAAAAACTGTAGAAAGAGGTTGACCGCATTCCGGTGAATAGTTTTCGTGATGGCGACGGTAGATTCACACTTGTGTTGGCTTCAAAAAGCTCTCTTAAAGTTATAGAGCTGAGATTAGGTATTTTCCGAATTTTTTGTTTATTACTATTTTACGTTCGATCTAGGATACGCAACTAAGATCTCGTTACATATTACATTTGCTCTCCACATATTGCCACCGATGGAGAAGCTCGATCTCGTTCTGTTCCTTGGTTCTTGAGATTGAGAATATGGTCACAACTGGAAGAACGTGAACAAGATTTGCCCTCCAGGCTGTAACAATTCCAAATGTATTACCTCCACCACCTCTAATTGCCCAAAATAGATCCTCCCCCGTGGAAGCTCGATCTAGTATTCGACTATTGACACCAATCAAGTGTGCGTCTATTATATTGTCTGCGGCGAGGCCATACTTTCTGACCAACAAGCTATACCCTCCTCCACTAACATGGCCACCAGAGCCAAGTGTAGGACAGACACCTCCGAGGAAGGCAAGAGTCTTACTTTTTTGTCCAATTGTATAGTAAACTTGTTAAGAACTTTGTGTTGTACTATTTTCTTTCGAAATAAAGACCGATAAAGAATTTGTTAATCTTGTAGAAATTAAAGATTGCAGAAAATAAAGGCACTAATTTTTACTTGCTTCGATAGCTTTAATGCTATCTACATCTAAGGATCCCACACTTGTAGTTTCAAATAGTATCAAGAATAGAGTAAGGTTACAAGAATATGAGTGTTTTTCAACACCTGCAGATTTTCCCACAAAACTCACTAGTACTCACAGATAGTACTCTAGCAACTCTCAAGCCTTCCTCTCTGATTCTTTTACTCTCAGATTTTTTATTACAATGTAATGGGAAAAGTAGTGTGTTTGATGCCTTGAATTCTGTCCTATTTATAGGGTCTGAAGTAGTTGCCTTTGGTTGAGCTTTGACTGAGTCAAGGACTTTTACACATGCTCCTCACATGATCAGCAAATGTAGACTTCTGCTGCTGTGCGTTTTAATTTGCTTCAGATGTATTGAATACGACAGTATTTTGATCATATCCTTCTGACTTGTGTGTTGTCACGTGTGTCTCACGAGCAAGTCCCTTAAGCTCAGTCTTCTGTTTCTGACTGAGATAGGCACTTTCGAGAGCTACTCTCTTTCCCTCTTCGACAGCTTCAGACACTGCTCACACACGCACCTTCTGTTCTTCATCTTTTCTTGTTGTTTGATGTTTCTGAGTGTATATTGACGGAGAAAACGTGATTATCATCACAAAACTTGGCCTAAAGTTGCACCAGTTTGTAACCCATTCAGTCTTTTCTGTTACATCAACATTGACTTCTTTAAGGTTGAACAGATCAATGATAACAAATGGTGGTGGGGACAGAGCAACAAAAGAAAGGCCTTCACAGTCATGACCACCACTTCGAATTCTGATTTGCTGGCCGTATTTCTGTGTACAATAACTGGTAGCTTGAATCTGGCCTGGATTTGATGGCTTAACAATGAATATCGGCTTTCGAGTGTTGGTTGTCTTGAACCTATGATTTTTTAGTCTGGACTGTAAAATAGATGAATACGAGGAGTTGCTTGGGTGGTAGACGACGTTAAAGATAGTGGGATCATTTTTTGAATATAGGGCAAGGCATTGAAGAAAATCTTCATGAGTGTCAAACGAAGTCGCTCTCTGTAACGAAAATAAAGTAGCGAAAATTAGTACTAGCATTAAATGACTAGGAGAAATCTCTTTTTTCTTTTTGTATGAACAAGAAAGAATGATATGCTGAGTTTGCAAGAGTCCTTTCACTTTATTATAAAGTCTTCATAGATGTCGAATATATTATTCCCAAAAGAACAATTATATGGTCGTCTTCATTCATTTTGTTGCTTTGAAAATAATCTATCTATCTATCTATCTATCTATCTATCTATCTATCTATATATATATATATATATAAAATGTTTTCTGCCTAAATCTTCGCTCATTTTGTTGGACTTGTTAAAGATTTAGGCAGAAAACATAAACCGACCTATCCTATCGACATATGGAGGAAAAAAGAGTAAATAATAATTTATAAAGATACACGGAACACAAGCAAATAACACAGATACAAACACTAGTTGTTTTGCTTAACATAAGGATCGTGAAGGAAAAAATGCATACCTTTTATCAGTGACTCCACATCTTTCCACCAGTGACGGATAGGAGGAATCTTGCGATGATTTTACCCTAAATAGGTCGATCAAAGATCAGTAGAAGCAGAAGAATGCATGTTCTTTTAGCGCTCTTCGATAGTTAACGCTTCCTACGACTACCCTTGCTACGTTGTCGTTTTCTTTAACTTTTAGCTTGTCACTGTGTCTATCACAGTGTCGTATTGGCTTGGTCCATGGTTGTTTAGCTTCTACTATATGTAGGAGAAGCTGTTGAATTTGTGTATTTACATTCATATTATCTCAATTAATTTCATTTAATTTTTCAAAAAAACATTGAATTTACTTTCAGAGGTAAAGTTAAAAATTACTGTTGATTTGGTTAATATACAAGGATAATTATCATCAGTTAGACTAGATAAATATACAAGGATAATTATGAGAATAAATATATAAGGAGAAATATCATTTGTTACTTTGGATAAATATACAAGGATAATTATGAGAATAAATATATAAGGATAAATATCATTTGTTACATTTGGATAAATATAAGAGGATAAATGTCGTCTGTTAAATTAGATAAACATAGGAGTTTGTTAGAGTATTTCTTAGAATAGAATTATGTTTAAAGTGTAATTGTATCTTTATATATTGCCTCTATATGAGAGAAGAATGTAGTGTAATTTTTACAAAAAAAAATATCACTGCTTAATATGGTATCAGAGCAGTCTCAAATTAAGCTATCATTAGTGTAGCTATCTTTAGAGAAATTCTTCTCCAGCCCACAACCAATCCACTTCTTTGCACCTTTGGTGATCCTTGCATGTTCAGCTTAGCAAAAAATTGAGAGGTCTCTTCTTCAACCTGCTTCTTCTGAGTTTTTTGTTCAGTCTTGCTACCCTTTATTGCACTTTTTTTAAAAGTTCCATCTTCTTGTTCTGTAGCCACCCTTAATCTTTAAAACCTAAGTCGAAAAACCAAATGGATTCTTGAGGATCTACGAATAACCTATCAACACAATGCATTATCATTTGACAAGATCATTCTACTTTTCTATCAAGTATTATCCTCGATGGGATCAATTACTCATTATAGTCTTAATTTGTGAAGATGCGAATCAGAACACGTAATAAGGTTGGATATCTCATTAGGGCAGTAAAAGAACTTGCATCTAGCGACCAAAATTTTGAGACATGGATTATTGAAAATAAAAAATTTAAAAGTTGGGTTAGTGATTTGATGATTCCGTTGTTGATGCAACAATTTATTCGTCTTCCTACTGTCAGAAAAACATAGAAGGTTGTGTCAAAAACTTTTTGTGATGGATATGATGAAACCCATCTCTTTGAATTGAATCAAAAATCTTTGTCAACTAGACAAGATGGTACATATTATCACCATACTACAATGAATTTCTGGCTATTTTCAGGAAATTGCTCATAGGTCCATGAGAGGGGATGCTAATTAGTTGTGGGAGGGAGTAGCTCCTTTGGTAAGAGCAACAGCTACAAAACTCCTGGGAGTTTCTAAAGGGCCATGGGGGTGGGTGAATGGAATCTTGGTGGTAGTCGGAAGAGTTTCAGGGAACAGTGATGGCGAAAAAAGAGAGCATACAAAGCTCTATTAGCAAGCACAATAGAGGCGGAGTGAAAAACTAATAAAGGTATAAACTAGCAAAGAAGAGGGCAAAAAAGACAATTTTAGTGGCTAAAGGCGAATCTTACGAGATTTTGTACAAGAGAACAAAAAATTTCCAAGTTAGCACGAGATAGGGCACATAAGACGAGGGATTTCAACCAAGTTTGTTATATACAAAATGAAGTAGGGCAAGTACTCATGGAGGCCTATGTCTTCAAGAGTAGATGGTAGAGATACTTTTTTAGCCTGTATAATGAAGACATCTTGAACAACATGGAGTTAGGTGGCCCCATGTCGGAGCATTTTTATAGCTTGTAGTATCCCATTTTTGCATACTAAGGGTTAGAACCCTAGATAATAGTACATGAGAAATATTATTGAGGATTATAAGGTGCATTGCATACTCATGCATATCAGTAGCATACATACACGCGCGAATTGATTTTTATACACATTGCAATGATTATTTATGCAGTCATTTGACATATTCTGAGGTATAAATAATTTTTAATGTGATTATTATGTGAATAGTGACTGTTATATATTAAAAATTGATTTGGAGAATTATTTTATTGATTTAGAATTTTTGTGAAATTTGACAAATTTATGAGATTTAGAGTATTTTTTGGACTAGGAAAAATGTCAAGTGGCAGGACAAATTAATACATAGCAATAGAAATAATTGACAAGTGACATTAGGATTTAATGATAAGAGCCATAGAAAATTTGGGGTGATAAATAACTTGGAGATTATGAGATAAATGGACTAGTTATTAAGAGACATTAGGAAACTACAATAAAATGACAAGTGGCAAGTGACAAGTGTCATAACACTTTCCACATACCACTCACGACGCTTTCTTCTTTGAAAGTCCATCTCTTCTTTCATTTTTTCACCAAATGCTCTCTTTTTTATTTTGTTCTCTCCATCTCACGACACACTCACCAACCCTCACGATTTTTAATTTATGCCAAACTCTTTCGTTTTGTTTCTCCAACAAAATTCTATCATCTTCTTTATGATGATGAAACCCATTTCTATTCTCATTTTTTCTCTTGAAATGGTGATGATCGTGTAATGTTTAGGGAGCTAGGTTAACCCTAAGATCTTGAGTTTTGCCACCATATTTCACCTTATCACTACAACAACCAGTTTCCTTTACCTTGTTGATGAAGAACCCAAATATTCCACCCTCCATGATGATGATCGTGTGATATGAGGAGTTAGGGTTTCTTGGAGATTTTGAAGAAGCTTTATTGAATCAAGTAAGTACATACTTGATCTTCATAGGTAGTTTTAAATGAAACATATATGGTGATTGTTTTGAGATTAAATGATAATAAAAATGGAGTTGATTTTATACTACATCGTGGATGAATAAATGGACATATTCATGTCATATTTTTTGTTTATGACAAGTAATAGATTATGGAATGTTATAGTGTTAGATTGATAGTAAAAGGGTGATTGAAGAGTGATGATTGTGGATGAAGGCATGAATATTTATTAATGTTATGTTTTCATATAATGGCAAATAATAGATTATGTATTGGTTTTATAAATGATTAATAATGAAATTGGTGTTTGAAAGAGAGTTGATAATTGATGAATAAAGAAATGTGTTTATAACCTAAATTTGTGTATAAGATTAGTGCAGAAATGTAAACGAAGGAATGATATAAATATGTTCTATTTTGAGTATATGCGAAATTTGAGTTATAAGTTGTCATGTGAGAAAATAGATTAAGCTTTGAAGTTAAAGAAAAAGTATGTGTAGTGTCTTGAAAAGAGAAGAAATAAGATGATAGTTTAAAGATAAAGTGAAGTTGATAATGAAATTAAATGTGTGCTAAAATATTTATGAATGTATGGATAATTAGATGTCCTGTTTTTGAATATAAGATGAATAATGATTTACAATATGTTTCAAGAATATTTTTGAGTTAAAAATGAGCTAAAAATGAAAGGGAAATGAAGTAAAAATGATTAATTGAGCCTAAGATGGTTTGTTTGTAACATATAAGAGTTAAAAATCTAGAAAATTGGAGATGTATGTGAATGTGTAAGAAGTGTTGGTTAATGGCAAAAATGAGCAAAGTTTAATGAACCTTAGTACAATCAAGATGGAAACTAGATGATCATGTAATGAAGCAGGTTTAAAGGGGCTTGTAATCTAGAAAATTCAAGTGTTTGATATGTTTGTGAGTTTGATTGTGACCAGTTGCAATGGCTTCTGTTATGATCATGGGAAGGATCACCATGATTGTGGGCTAGCATAAAACATGAGATGTTGTCTTTTAAGTGATATTTGAAACAATTAATGATAAGGTACTTTCCTATGGAGCAATTAGATTTGAATAAGGTTTGACATGAACTTAGTTTGATATGGAATATGTAGATAAAGTGTTAGACATGTTTGGGTTGTAACTGAGAATATAACATAGTGAATGGATTATTGATATCAAGTGTTTGGAATCTAGAGATTTAGAGATGATGAAGGAATAAAAGTGTTCTTAGAAATGCTAATGTGATTCAAAGAAGATGAGTAATGTGATTCAAAGAAGATGAGTAATGTGGCTGATGCAAAAACTCCTCCTCTGTATTCTTCATGTTCTTTAAATATCTTGACAGCCCTAGGGTTTCTCTAGGATTGAAATGGTCTAAAAATTTATCGAAACTTTACGTTTTCACCTGTTTTCCCATCTGCCCGATGCAGGCCACGATTGTGGCCAACATGCACCCCTTTCTATCATATGCGTGGCCCAAGTGCCAAGATCGTGGCCAGGATGAGAAAGAAATAAGTGTTCTCAAGTTTCGTTGAATGCCGGACATAGATCTGATGAAAGTGCAAAAAAAAGAATATGTACTGAATATATGCGATTGACTGCATATATGTAAATTCATGTATTTCATTACATGATATGCATGATCAGATAAAGATAGCTGTGTAAAGCTCATAATGTGATTAATAGCCAGAGGCCATTATGTATAATGAGCCCGATATCCCCAACGGATATAGAACAATTATCAATGAGCCTAGTATCTATAATAGATATGGGACAGTTAAAAAGGCACTCAGTCATAACAAAGTAACAACTAAAAGTGAGTCACATGTGCATTGCATATATATAAAAACTGATTTGTATTTAATGAACGATTGAAATGAGATATGTACTATTCCGAAATTGAAATGTGAAATGATGAGCTAGATATGAATATGTGAATTGTCTGCGAATATGAATATGTGAATTATTCTTTGCTGATATGAGTGAGCCCATAGTTCCCTCACTGAGTTTATAAAACTTACCAAAATTGCAACGTTGTCTTTCAGGTTTAGGGGATTTCTAATTAGATACAATTGGAGAATAGCCACTGCAATTGAATAAGAGATAGAGGTCAGTATCAGTTTGCACATACATATATCTTCAATCTTTTGGTATTAAGATTTGTTTTCCGTAATTGTTAAATATGTAAATATGAATTCTGTACAATGTATACGTTAATTCAGTTTGTAATAACATTTATGACTAAACATGTTTTTTAATTGTACTAATAAGCCCAAATGATTACTGGGATTTTAATGATGTGTTTAATGTTTGTGACACTTGTGGCTGGAAATGTTTATGAATAAAATAGGCTAAAAATGATTATTGATTTTTTGAATATGAATGTGATGGGTGAAAAAAATTTGCAATGATTTTTATTTGACTGTCTTAACATACCACTCTCATAGAGTCTATTTTTAAATACCATTGGTACATTTGGGATTATACCCTATGAGAGTGGGGCGTTACATAACTAGTCTCAGTATGAAAGGGTCATAAGGGAAGAAATTACAAAGGCTTTGAGGGAGATGGAGAGCGGAAGGGCAATAGAGTCGAATGAGATCCCTATAGAGGTATGGAAGAGAATAGAAGTTGTCAGTATTGAGTGGCTAGTTCAGGTTTTTAATGTGGTCTTCGAGTCAAGCAAAATGTTGGATGAATTGAGATTGAGTAGGTTGATTCCATTGAGTAGGTTGTCACAACTATAGAGGCATTAAACTACAAAGTCACATCATGAAGCTGCGGGAGAAGGTAATTAAGAAGAGAGTTCAGAGATCAGCTTCTATAGCGGCTAACCAATTTAGCTTTATACCTGGTAGGTCCACGACAAAAGTGATACATCTCCTCCGTAGGCTAATGGAATGCTACAGGAAAAAAAAAGAATTTGTATACGGTTTTTATTAATTTGGATAAGGCATATGATAAGGTTCCTAAGGAAATCTTGTGGAGGTGTTTGGAGACAAAGGAAATTCTTATGAACTCTATACACGTAATTAAGGATATGTATAAAAGAGCAATGACGAGCGTACCGATGATAGGAGCCGATACATAAACTTTTTCTATTGGTATTGGGCTACACCAAGCTCTACCTTAAGCCCTTTTCTATTTGCATTAATAATAGATGAGTTTACCAAACATATTCAAGAAGACGTACCTTGGTGTATGTTATTTGCTGACAATATTATCCTCATAGATGAGACCAAGGAAGGGGGTCAATTTTAAGTTAGAATATTGGATAGAAATGTTAAAGTCAAAAGGTTTTAAAATGAGCAGGACTAAGAAGGAGTACTTAGAATGTAACTTTTCGAGAAGCCAGATGGTCCATGAGATGGTCATAGAAATTGCTATTAATGTCATACCACAAAAATCAAGTTTTAATTACCTCGGGTCTATCATTCAGCATGATGGTAATATTGATACCAATATAGTCCATCGTGTCAGATCTTGGTGGGTTAAATGGTCAAGAGTATTAGGGGTCTTATTTGATAAGAAGATTCCATTAAATGTTAAAGGGAAATTATATAAAATGGTGATTCTACCAACTATGTTAAATGGGGCAGATTGTTGCCCCACCAAACGTGGACATACAAGTAAGGTATTCGTAAATGAGATGCGAATGCTTAGTTGGATGTGTGACATTACCAGAAGTGATAAGATTCAGAATCATATGGTGAGAGACAAACTACAGGTGGCTAGTATTGCTGATCAATTGCGATAGACTAGGTTTATGTGGTTTGGGCATGTGAGAAGGACGCACCCTGATGCTCTTGTATGATGCTGTGAGAAAATAACCCTTCGTGACTGCAATAGGAGACGAGAAAGGTCAAACAAGAACTAAAAGGAAGTGATCAAGAAGGATATGATAGAGTTAACCCTTACCTAGGAATTGTCCAGAAATAGAAAATTTTGACGTGCTAGGATACGAGTAAAGGATATCCTTTAAAGTATGCCAAAACAGTTGTGGTAGTTATTGGGAGCCATTTACTATAAAGCTCTGATGATGTATCTACCGCTTAGTAAGTCTAACCCTAGTGTCTAATTTGTCTTTTCTAGTTGTAAGTCATGAACAAGTCTTTCAATCCTATACTTGGCTTTTCAGCTCTAGTGTATAGGGAAAGATCCTTCAAGGCCATCGGATACCTTTGGATTGTTCATACTCACATGGCTACTGAGCAAGGATCCCTAACACAACTCGAGATATGAAGAGCCATACTTTGCAGCTTATCAAGTATTAGTAGATTTTGGCACCATATCAGGCATTTTCTTTTATTATATTTTATATTATGTTATGTTATTTATTTTTAGTTTTATTTCTTTACTCTTTTTTACCTGCATCACCTTTTTTTTCATGTCATGTCACATTTGTATATGGGTCTACCAAAAACAGCCTCTCTACTCTGTAGGGGTAAGACTGCGTATTATCAGACCTCTCTAGATCCCACAGTGGTGCGGGATTCGGACTAGGTGTGATGATAATGATGATCATAGGTCAACTTCTCAAGAAGGGACTATTGAAGGAGTAGTCCAATTACATTCAGTAATGGTTAGGCTTTATGTTTATATTTTCCTCAGTGGACTTAATTATGAATTTGTTCATCTATAAGGAGAAATCTCATGCAAAGACCCAAAACTTGACTTGAAAGCATATATGCATGTGTAAGAAGAGAGTATCAACAAAGATAGATAATGGGACGACCCCACTCAATCTCTAAACACTTAGTATTACTAGCTAATTAAACTGACAAAGATCATCATCTGTCTCGGGAAAGAATCGCAAAAATCAACCCAGTGGCAAGACTAACAATTTTATATGTGATTATTATAGTGAAAAAGGTCATTCAAAAAAACGTTGTTAAGAAATTATTGGTTATCCTGACTAGTGGGATTTTTCAAAAACATAAAAGGTTTTTGGAAAGGCTATATAGATGAAGTGGAATCTAAAAGAGAGGAAACGTTAGTGCCTATGGCAAATATTGCTCATTCAGGTATTATGCGTAAGGCAAATGCTTTCTCTATAATTTCTAGGAAAAATATCTAGATTATTGATATGGATGCATTTGATCACAAGATTAGAGATTCTAGCCAATTACAATCCATCAGTCCATCCCTTCAATCCATTGTTTCCACAAATGATGGTAGTATGTGCTTTATTAGAAAATTATAGCCACATTATTTTTCAAACTTAAGTGATTCATATTTTTATTATGATTTTTATAAACTTACAAAAAGACATCGTGCTAAATAAAAGTTCAAACCATTTGCAGTTATACATTTTAAAATATGGAGACTTGAAAAATTGCTTCATTGTCTAAGGCTAAATATTTTATTACGTTGATTAATGAATGTACACGTATGAGTTAGATATCACAACTTAAAAAAAGTGATGTTTCTATTACAATTCGAGAATTTCGCAACATGGTGAGTGCTCAATATCAGAAACTAATTTAGGTGAATCAAATTGATAATGCCATATAATTTATGTATGCCACTCTTAAAATTTTTTTGAATCAGTTTGGAATTCAACATCCGACCTCATACACTTATACTCCATAACAGAATGGCTTAGCAAAAAGGAAAAATAGATAGATATTATAGTGATCCACGCTTCTCTCTTTGTGATGAACATACCACTTTTTTATTAGGGAAAGGCAGTAAAATATGTGATTTATCTCATTAATAGATCACCTTTTTAGATTTTAGCTTTTCAAACTTCTCAACAGAAAGTGTAATCCTTACTTTCAATTCCTCATCTCCACAATCTTAAACCTAGAGTTTTTGGCTATGTAATGTACGTTCATATCCCTATAGTCTTGAGAACTAAACTTGATCCTTTTGCAAAAAGATGTGTATTTGTTGGATACTCAGCTTTTTAGAAGAGGTATTGGTGTTATGATCCTCAAACTCAAAAATTGCATGTAACCTAAGATGCTTCTTTTTAGGAGTTAGAACTATATTATTCAGGGGCAGGATCAATAGAAAATGCTAATGGAGGGAATATGTTACAAGGCATATTAGGAAATGCAGAGAAGTGCTTAAAACTGGACGGAATTGTCAATATTCTAGGCAATGCAAATGAGTTCTTAGAACTAGAAGAAGTTGATAACAATGGCAACCATGAAGAACAACCTAGTAATATATACTTGAGTACTTTAACATCACTAACCCATAATTTGGAATATCCAAAATGGCAACTCTCAGATAATCTCAAGTCTAGTATCTAATAATTCTATAAATGAATTTTTTATTCCTCTGTGGAGATATCTATAAAGATTGAATAAAGGTGTACTAAAGAAATAATATAAACTTGATCTTAACACCAAAGTCTAATACCCTATCAATAATTATGTTTCTACTAAAAAATTTTTAGAGTCATATGCACTTGTTGTTAATCCATTATCCAATGTTTCTGATCCTAATAATATGTAGGAAGCTTTGAGTGATCCAAAGTGGACTAAGGCCATGAATGAAGAGATGGAAGCTTTGCAAAGGAAATCTACTTAGGACCTTGTTTCTTTACCTAAAGGAAAGAAAACAATTAGATATTAATGGGCATATACTGTGAAACTCAAGGCTAATGGGAGCATAGACAGATATAAAGTAAGGAAGGTTGTAGAGGGTCATATATAAAAGTATAAAGTGGATTACTAAGAGACCTTTGCACCAGTAGCCATGACAGAAACAATCCGTATTCTCACCTCTATTATAAAAAATATAGAATGGTCCATAAAATAGTTTGATGTTAAAATTTTTTTCCTCAATGGGGATTTACAAGAAGAGGTATATATGGAGCTGCCACCAAGTGTGAATCTTGGTTCATCAAATATAAATAAAGTTTGCAAATTGAAAAAAAAATCATTATATGGGCTTAAACAATTACCTAGAGAATAGTTTGGGAGATTTTCAATGGCAATGAAAGCTTTTGGTTATAAGCAAAGTGGTACAGATCATAATATAGGAGGTAAATTAATGGTTTTAATTGTGTATATTGATGATATGGTATTGATAGACGATGATTATGAAGAGATGGAGGTCCTACAAGAACACCTACCCACTATCGAGGTAGTAAGGACATATCAAGTAATTTCTCTTTCATAAAGAAAATATTTACTTGACCTCTTAACTGATACTAGAATGCTTGCTTGCAAACCAATTAAAATGCCTACGAAAATGAATAGTAATTTTAAAATTTTCCCAAATCAAATTCCAACAGATATAAGGTGCTATCAATGTTTAGTTACGAGGTTAATTTATTTGTCTCATACTAGGCCAGATATAGCATATACATTAAGTGTTGTTAGTCAATTTATGCATCAACTGAGTAAAAAACACATGGATGTAGTATACTGAATCTAGAGGAACTTGAAAGGCTCTCTAAGAAAATGTTTGTTCTTCTCAAAGATTAGCACTTCCAATATTGAAGGATATAAGGATGTGGATTGGGTAAGTGATAAAATAATTAAAAAATCCACATCTAGTTATTTTACATTTTCTGAAGCCAATCTTGCAATTAGAAAAGCAAGAAACAAAAGGTTATTACAGGGCCAAGTACAGAAGCTGAGTTTTGAGGTGTGGCTCAAGGAATATGCGAATTATTATGGATTAAACATGTTCTATCAGATTTGGGATTCATCATACCAAACCTAATGAATCTTTATTGTGATAATAAGGCTACTATTAAGATTGTATAGAATCTTGTACGAAATGATCGTACCAAACGTGTTGAAATTGACAGACGTTTCATTAAGGAAAAGTTAGATCAAAAGGTTATTTAGTTTTTATGTCAAGTTTCAAGATCAAATTTTTGATGTACTTACAAAGGTAGTTTCAAAAAGGGTGTTTCATAATGTGATTGATAAGTTGGATATGTTAGATATTTATGCTCCAACTTGAGGGAGGAATGTGGACATTGATTTGGATAATATAAAAGGATAATTATCATCTGTTAGAATGGATAAACATACAAGGATAATCATCAACTGTTAGAGTGGATAAATATAGGAGTTTGTTAGAGTTTTATTAGAATAAAATTATATTCAAAGTGTAATTGTATTTTATATATTACCTCCATATGAGAGAAGAATGTATTGTAAATTTTATAAAAATATCATTGTTTAACAGTTACTATTACAATATTATAAAATGTTATTACTTTTAACATTACTATAAATGAAACAAGTATCTAAAGCAGACAATATGAAATTCCTTTAGGTGTTTATATGAATCCTGACTTGCAAGATCACAAAAAATAGGGAGTAAGTGAATCAAACTAGATTTCAATTCAGATCTACCTTAACATCTAGAAGTCATATGCATAAGGGTTGTTGATTCACATTTCATGTCACTAACTCCCTCAATGTTATAGTGTTAGGATTTGCCATCTTTTCTTCAACGTCTTGAAAATTAGAGTCTTGAATAATTGCTAGATCTATCTCAACTTTCAGTTCTAAAGGTGAATAAGTGCTTCCTTACTTAGTCTCTTTCCTTAAATGAAGCATTGACTTCTCAATTTCTTAATTAAATTACAATTCACCTGTCTGAGAAGAACGAGTCAAATAAGACAAGAGATTAGCAATAAATTGTTAAATAACGTAAAGAAATTAAGAAAATAAAATAGTTCCCCAATAATGGCACCAAATTTTGATCAGGTTATTGAAGTCCTCAAAATTAATTTCAATTATCTAACTTCTTGTAGTAATTGTAGAACTAGTTTAATCTTAAGAACTAAAAAAATTTCTTAATTTCAATTAAGAAAACAACGTGGGGATTATTATTAATTAACTAATTTAATAAAATTAACAAGGAATTAAAATAAATCATTTGATTATAAAAGTAATAAATTCAAGAGTGCTAAATTCCAATTCAAGTAAAAGATCTCATTTAATTGTAGCATTGATCATTTATCTAAGAAAAATTATTTTCACAATTCAAGCAGTTAGTTTGAAAAATATTAAGATAGTCAATTATCAAAGTTTTCTAATTTAATTGGTTAAAACTTAGCAGTCAAACCAAAACTTACCATCAATTGATTGAGTATGATAGCATTTCATATCAATTAAATAATAACAATTCAACTTAATTTTCTTATTTCTAATAAATTAAACATGTCAATTTATAAATAAACTATTTGTTACTTGTACCAATCCTTCATGACAATTACAATATCTAAATTCTTGAATAGATATAGAATAACCAACAATAAATTAATTTGTCATGTCAATCAATATTAATTATTCATGAAATATAATAACACAAAACAATAAATATTTGAATTAAAACATGAATATAAGTTTAGAATAAAACCTCACAATATTACAATTAGAGTTTTAAGTCCTCTTGAATCAGAATAATTGGGTTTAGCAACATGTGACTTTAGTTCCAGCACCAAAAATAGAAGCAAAAAATGAAAGATTGAGAGAAAACTAAGAAGAAATGAATAAGAGAATGTTGAGAATCTGAAAGACATGTTTTCCTCTCCTTTTCCCACTCAAAACCTAGTCTACTTCTATCTTGCAAAAATCCCTATGTAAAGCAAATTCAAGTCTCCACATAATAGTGATGAAAATAAGTTTTCTAATTGAACTCTAATTCTTTAAGTGAATATGACATTAGGCATGATCTCACTTTCTCTACTATTTACTTTTTTTCAAAATTCATGATTTTAATCAATAATGCTCTAATTTGATGCAATATTCATTTTTATCTCCTAAAACAAAACAAACATTAATTTTCCTATTTAAGCACTAAAATATAGTCAAAACAAAAGAGATAATTTCAATCAATATATCTAAATAACATCTTATCAAATATGATACCTGACCAATCAAGTATTTACTATAATTCCTAGTGGCTAGGCTATAGCACTAATTCCCTTTTGTTGTTCCTTTATGTTTAGCATAAATACGCTTTACTATGTCGAACCTTTTTGAAACGCAAAAACATACTATAAAATGAATTCCCTTTCGTTGGTCCTTTATGTTTAGCATGAATACGCTTTATTTTGTCAAACCTTTTTGACAAGAAAAAGCACAGATTTTATTCAGTCCTAAGTTTTGATAAAAATATTAGCTCAACATGCTTAGTTTGTGTTAAAAATTGTGCCTACAAAAGTTGAAAAATAATTTAAAAAGTCAAGGATGGCTGGCCAAATCGCTAGCTATCCCACACTTCTCCTACCTATAAATAGGTAGGAGATAAAAGAGCAAATCATCTCAATAACTAGAGAGACATTAGGTGAGAGAGAAAAAAGGAGAGAGACAAAAATATTCTGTGTATTTTTGTGGGTATAGTTTTTCTCCTTGTAATTCTCCAATTTTCTTAGGAGTAATATTCTTCTATCCTTGCCCGTAGTTTTTACCCTTATTTAGGTGTTTTCTACATAAAATCTGTGTGTTTGTTCATTATTCCTTCATTCCTATTTAGCTACAAGCCTACTCTAATCCAATCAACAAGTGGTATTTTTTGGCATAATTCATTCAGAGTTCGGGTGAGCATAGTAAAAGTTGGTGAACAATAACCACAAAAGGTGAAAACTGTTCTTCTATTTATTTTTACATCAAACTGTGTAGTTACTGTTATTCAAGTATACAATACTATTCATATGTATGGTACTATTTATACATTCGTATACTATTCACACATACGAGTAATAGTCATATATACAGAACTATTCATATGTACGGTACTATTCATACATACGAGTACTATTCACGTGAAATAGTGGGAGCTAAATTTTGTTAGTGGTAGAAGCAATGATGGCAAAATTTGAGATTGAACAGTTCAATGGGAGTAATTTCTCACTTTGGAAGCTGAAGATAAAGGCAATCTTGAGGAAAGATAATTGTCTGCTGGCCATTAGTGAATGACCAGCTGGAGTCACAGATAAAAAGTGGAATGAGATGGACAGGAATGCTATTGCAAATTTTCATGTGGTATTAGTAGATAGGGTGTTGTCAAGCATAGAGGAGAAGAAGACGACAAAAGAGATTTGGGATCATCTCACAAAATTGTACGAGGCCAAATCACTCCACAATAAAATTTTTCTAAAGAGGAAACTATACACTTTATGTATGGTGGAATCCACTTTGATGACGGAGTACTTAAATACTTTAAACAATCTATTTTCCTAACTCACATCACTGGGGCACACAATAGAGATAAGTGAACGTATGGAACTTTTCCTCCAAAGTCTACCAGATTCGTATGATCAACTCGTCATCAATTTAACAAACAACACACTACCAGATTCGTATGATCAACTTGTCATCAATTTAACAAACAACATAGAAACTCTAGTATTTGACAATATTGCAACTACTATTATGGAAGAAGAGAGTCGAACCAAAAGTAAGGAAGATAGGCTAGCAAATTCGCAACAAGCGGAGGCCTTGGCTGTAATGAGAGGAAGATCAATAGAACGTGGCCCAAGTGGGAGTCATAGTTATGGTAGATCCAATTCTAGGAGTAAGAAGAATTTCAAGTGCTACAATTGTGGCAAGAAAAGGCACCTGAAGAAGGATTGTTGGAATGTGAATAAGAAAGATTCTATTGCTCAAGGAAATGAGACAAATACTTTAAATGATTAAGGTACAATGGTTTGTGAAAAGGCAATGAATATTGGAGGTAAGAGAAGGTTTTTTGATGTATGGCTTCTCAATTCAGCAGCTACTTTTCATATGACCACTCAAAGAGACTGGTTCCAACAGTATGAATTTGTCTCTAGGGGATCAATGTATAGCTGTAATAATCAAGCTCTGAAGATAGTTGGTATCGGCACCATCAAGTTAAAGATGTATGATGAGACAACTCAGACTATTGGCAAGGTGCAACATGTAGAGGGCCTGAAGAAGAATTCGTTATCTGTAGGATAACTGGATGATCTAGGTTTCAGATTTGGGATTCAAAACAAGATTTCTAAAGTGATTAAACGAGCACTGGTATTTATGAAAGTAGAGAAGATTGTTGCAAATATGTACATATTGAAGGGAGTAACTTTGCAAAAAAGAAAGGAATCTATTGCGGTGACTATTCCAAATGAAAAATCTACAATAATGTGACATAAAAAGCTTGGACATATGTTAGAATGAAGATACTTGTAGAGAAGAATCTATTTCCATGTTTCAAAAAGGTATCGCTACCCTTCTATGAGCATTACATTATGAGTAAGCAGCATTGATTGAAGTTCAACACATCAAAGTTCAGAAGTAAAGAAATTCTAGAATTGATTCACTCTGATGTATGCTAAGCACTAGTTACATCCTTAGGAGGAGCAAATTTCTTTGTATCATTTATTGTTGATTATTCGAGGAGATTTTGGGTGTTTCCTACTAAGAGAAAGGTAGATGTGTTTCCAACTTTCAAATTTTACAAAGCACAGTTGGAACTCGAATATGGTAAGAAGATCAAGTGTTTCCGGTCAGATAATAGAGGAGAATATAGTGGTAAAGAATTTGATGAATTTTGCAAGCAAGAAGGCATCAAAAGGTAGTTCACGACGACATACACTCCTTAATAAAATGGAGTAGCAGAGTCGATGAGTAGAACTATGTTGGAAAGAATAAGAGCCATATTGAGAACTGCAAGTTTAGATAAGAAATTCTGGGTAAAAGTAGTCAATACCACCTATTATATGGTGAATGGAGCTCCATCAACTACAATTAAGTTGAAGACACTGATGGAAATATGGACTAGTAAACCAGTGGATTATTCTAACCTCCATATATTTGGAAGTCCTAACTATGTGATAGTGTTTAAGATACCATTCCGTACCGACCGGTACTGGCCAGATGGTATTATACCGGCCAAAAAATAGAACGGTATAGGGGATGATGGTACCAACCGCAAGTACCAGCCAGTGTCGGGCATTTACAATCCAATATTGTAAGCACCAGCTGGTACCGAGCATTTTCACCTGGTACTAGCCGGTACTTACCATACCGGATGGTACCAGGTCGATATTGTGAATTCTCATCTTTTAAGGACTAATCTATAAAAAAAATTTACTTTAATATCCACCCCCACGCCTCTCGTCTTTCTTTTGTCTCTCACTTTTCAGTTTTTGGTTTTTGCTCTCTCTTACAGACTCATCCTCTCCTTTCTCTATCACTCTCGTCATCCTTTCCTCCATTCCCGGCGGTTCGCGGTGCTCTTTGACGGTGTTTCATTGCTCCTCCACCACGCAACACCATCTTCGCTTGTCGCCACCAACCACCATTGACTCTGCTCTCTGGTCTCCAACAACCACCAACGCAGTAACCACGCATTGATCCGACCCATCATCAAATCCGATTGTGAATTTCTGTTTGGTTAGGTGTGTTTTTATTTCCAATTTCTGTTAAAATGTTTCTCTTAATTGTTTGTATTGTGAATTGTGATTTTTTTAGTTAATGGAATGAAATTGTGAAGGATTTTTAGTTAATTGTTTGTGTTGGAGACTTGGAGTTGGATTAGATTTGAAGTTGGTAATGGAAATGTTAAATTTGTGGTTGGTTCAATTGGTTTTTGGTTTTGGTAATGAAAATATGAAATTTATGGTTAGTTTGGTTGATATTTGGTAATGAAAATGTGAAAGCCAAATGTTTGGTTGATTTGCTTGGTTCATTTAGTTCATTCATCTGTGGTTTGAAAATTGAAACAAATAAATTTTGTTTACTAAATTTGAAAATAAAAAAGAAAATTAAAAATAAAAGCTGAAATTGTCTATAATTCCAATTTACCAAATTCCAAAGTTCCCATCATTTATTGTTTATAAAATAAAATTTCAAAGATCAGGGACATCAGTCCTAGTTTTCTCTGTAAAATTCAAATGCCTTCAATGTTTTGATCTTTATTGGTGGGTTGTTCACTTACTAAATGTTTGGATAATTGGCTGAGTTAGGTTGACATCAGGAGGTTGTAGGAATCAATCAATGAAGTCTTCCAAAATCATAATTCAAAAACTAATCAAAATTATGGATCCTTCTATAGTAAAATCATTTTTGCGTATTTGCCTCCTGTATTATGTAATTTTATTGCTTAAATTATTACCTTGTGTTATGGCATAATTTTGTCATTTACTAAAATGAATATTGTTAATATGTTGACGTATCTTAGAACATATTTTTTGTTCTTTTATCTTTTAGCTACTCTTCTATTTTTTTTAGTTAAGATTTAAGGTTAATGGAGGATTAAAGTTAGGGCTATAATTAGAGTTAGATTCAAAGTTAATCATCTAATTAACCTTTTTTGCTTGAAAATTTGAAGTTTAGAAATTGCAATTTTTATGGTGTATACTAGTTTTTAAATTTCAATTTAATTCTAATAATCTTATCCACAGTAGAATATTTTATTATCCTTAATCTTCTTGATTCATCTTAATTATTGTAAGAGGACAATTAGTAACAAAACGATGTGGTGATGGTTTAGGAGGTTCTTTACATATCATTACCTTTTGAAGGACTTAGCGTTAGCAACTTAGCACTGCTAATTTTATTAATAAAACTACTAAAGGATTAATTTCTTACAAAACTAACATCTTCATTTTTTTTGTTACAGATAAATTGAAGGAAGTCCAATTACTCCTGATCAAACTACTTCAGGAAGACATAATGATCCAGCTTGGGCTCATGCTGCATTAGTCCCAGGTATGAAGAATCATACAATTTGCTCATTTTGTAACAAGCATCTGAAAGGTGGAGGAATCACCCGATTGAAGAAGCATTTAGCTGGGGTTAAAGGAGATGTAGAACCCTGTAAAAAGTAACTCATGATATGAAGTGACAAATGAAAACATTGCTTGAAGAATATCAACATGAGAAAGATAGAAGGGAAAGATTGAATTTTGAAATTTGTAATAGAAGTTCATTTTCTAGTTTCCATGGTGATTGTGGAAATATTAAAGGGGGTAGTGGTAGTGGCAATAGTGGTGGTGGTAGTGGTACTTACAGTGTTCCATTTCATACCCAAGAAGAAGTGCCTGAACTTGATGTAAGAAAGAGAAAAAGGCAGGTGACTAGTTTCTTTGCACCACGACTAACTGCTGGAGCCCAACCTTCAATTCGTAGTGCAATGTAATTAAGAGATGCAGCTCATAATGTCGATATGGCATTAGCTAGATGGTGGTATGAAATAGGTTCATCATTCAATGCTTCTGAATCTTATTATTATCAACCTATGATAGATGCAATAGCCTCTTATGGTCTAGGATACAAAGGTCCTTCGATTAATGATTTAAGAGGTAAACTTTTGATTTTTCTGTTTCTGAAATTAGAAGTTATTTGGCTAAAAGAAGAGTGAATTGGGGTACTTATAGATGTTCAATCATATGTGATGGTTGGACTAATAGGAGACTAGATCCTATTATAAATTTTTTGGTTTATTCTACGAATGACTCTATGTTTTTGAAATATATTGATGCATCTGGCATTATTAGAAATACTGAGACTTTGTTTGGGATATTTGATGAAGTTGTGAATGAATTAGGGCCAGAAAACATTGTTCGTTTTATTACTGACAATGATTCCTCTTATAAAATGGTAGGAAAATGTTACAAAATACGTATAATTCTTTTGATTGGACTCCTTATATTGCATATTGTATTGACCTAATGTTATAGAATATAGGAGATCCTAGGTATTTTTTTGTTATAGATGAGACTATACAGAAAGCTAAAAAGGTAACAAAGTTCATTTATAATCGTGCATGGGTATTGAATTTGATGAGAAAGGAATTTACCAATGGTAAGAATTTGTGTCGTCCTGTTGTAACAAGATTTGAAACAAATTTCTTATCACTTCAGTCTTTTGTTTTAATGAAGAAAGAGTTAAGACAAATGTTTACAAGTGATAAGTAGATTGCATCTCAGCATGCTAGGTCTAATGCTCGAGTGGAGGTTTGTAATATTATACTGGAAGATAGAGAATTTTGGTCTCAATGACAATTTTTTATCCGAGTTTGTGAGCCTTTGGTGAGGGTGCTTCGCTTGGTTGATAGTGAAGAAAATCCAACAATGGGTTATATTTTTGATGTCATGGAGAAAGCGATGGAAGCAATCAAGGCCAATCTGAAACATAGGCCTTTCTTGTACACACCATATCTTTCAATCATTAATGAGAGAAGAGAAAGAGAACTTTTTTCTCCTTTGTTTGCAGCTGGGGTATTTTGAATCCTAGTGTTTATTTTAGAATGAATCTTAGTAAGCAAGCTGAAGATAATAGAGGAATGCTTTTAACTATTACAACAGTTGTTAACATTGATGCAATGTAAGATCTCTTAAGCTCACAAATAGAACTTTATAAGTTGTCTTATGGGGATTTCGGAATGCCGATTTTTATTTGACAAAGAGAAAAACTTTTTCTAGGTATTAGTTATTTCCTTTTTCTTATTTGTTAAAAATTAATTATCACTTTATTTTGTTTATAACACTAGTTTTGTTATCTTATAACTTATAGTTTCTTGGTGGGATCAATTCGGAAATGATGTTCCAGAATTGAAAAGGTTTACAATTTGAATTTTAAGTCAATGTATGAGTGCAACAGGCTGTGAACAAAACTGAACCATATTTGAATTTATCCACTCTAAAAAAAGGAATAGATTGGAACATAAGAGGTTGAATGACTTGGTTTTTGTTCATTACAATTTAAAGCTTCGATAAAGGTATGTTATTATCATTATTAATTTTGATATAATTTCTTATAATTTTTAATAATTAAATTTTATTGTTTACTAGGAGTCTTAATAGTACAAGTAGTTCAACTGATCCAATTTTTATTGATAATATTGATCTTTTGGCGGATTGGATTTCTGAAGAACCAAATTTGATAGATGTCAATGTCTTGGAATATAATCTTGGATGAGAAAGCATTAACATGTCATTTGCTGCATTAAATTTGAATGATAATGATGATGAAGCTCCTCTCAATGATGATGATTTTGTACCAGATAATAACTGGAGTCAGTGCAGTTATGGCGGGTATCCTCCCATTGACGATTGAATATCGTTACAGTCTTCTTTTAATTTTACTTATATTTGATGTTTATCAATTTATGTTAAATTCTATATATATAATGTAATTGTAAATGTTTTTGTTTCAGGTTTAACTTCTACTTGATTATTTCCTCGTCATAAATTCTTTTCTTAAATTGTAATAGTTAAGGATATTTATTGTTCTTTTTATTAGATATTTTGATATAATTATTATTTATTAAAATGATGAAATTGTATCATTGTAATATTTTAAATACTTTGTAACTCGTGTTGTCTTTAGGGCTTTTCCATCAAGGTAAAAGTATATTGCCTAAGCAAACCACCAATCATAAACATATCAGAGACTATGTATAAAAATATCAGAGACTATGTATTTATCTACACCGATGCCCTTAGGGAGAGAGAGTACGTCTTGATCTTAAACTCATGCTATCCATTTATACTCTTTAATAGAGCATGAATCATAAAGGTGGACACATAATTCGATAAAGAAGAACAAGATCTAAAGATGGACTTTGCAAGGTGACAGCGTAGTCCTCGAAGGTTTTGGGCATGGAGATTTTCACAGCTGGAAAGTGGGTCATAGAGCTGCTTGTTGGTGCTAAAATGAACTCTGATTAGTAAAGATGCTTGATGATTTGTGGTCATCAATTTTATGATGAGATTTTCTACAGGTTTAGAACTAGCTACTTCAAGTAACTATTTCTCATCAGATCTAGGGTTTTCGTCATGCCCTTTCCCTAGTCTGTCTTCAGATCTTAGTTTTTTTCTCGCTTTCAGTGGTATAAGCTAGCATATAATTACATATATATGGTGTCTCTTTGTGTAATGTACTTGTTTTTGACATTGGATCTGGATATTCTTGATACATTTGACTTGATGAGTTGTGAGTGTCTTATGATTCCCCCCTTCCTACTACGTTGTAAGCCTTCTTTCGTTTCGCTCTCGTCGCTTTGCTTCATCTAAGTCTCCCTTTCTTTTTCTTTCACTTTGGGCTCCACAATCATCTATTTTCCTTTTTATTAATTGCCATTCTCTTTGGGTTCAGTGGTCGCCACGGTGTTGGTGAGAGCTGGAATCGGCGGAGGCGTATGTTGTCGGTTCTAAAATCCTCGACGACTATAGCTGTTGCCGCAGATTTTTTTCTTCTTCTTCTTTATTGTCTTTTGAATTTCTCCTCTTAGTATAAATTTAACCCTTCCTTAGCCTTTGTTTTGTTGTGCTTTTTGTGGCTTTTTGTTTCATTATAGCTGTCAAAGTTGACTCGACAATTGGA